>BMAV01020579.1:651569-670362 GCA_019973955.1 Trichonephila inaurata madagascariensis | reverse complement strand
AAAACCCTTATCCATCACACCACCTGGGTTCTATAATCCCATTCTCTCGACACCGGTCGAGGCGACAGGATTCTTTCATACAGGCTTCGTCTATTGTCAATGGGGTTCCGGCTCTCTTTGACCAATATAATCTCCTAGATCGGGTGTCGGTGTTTGCCTGAGGTCTGACAATAAACAATGACCCCATTGCCACATGCACTTGTCACTCACACCTTTTCGGAACTATAAAACTCAGAATGAATGGAGGGTGAGGTTCACCCCAATCGAAGACGTCACAGCTCCTTCCCCCTGAAAAGGTCCATTTCACTGGTTTCTTCTGGCCTCAGGCTGGTTAAGTTCTTAACATTTCACACCGAAAGGTTGTCTTATCAATGAGACCGTCCAGGACAGCAATCCAAGTAATCAATACAATCAAAAGTTAAATAAATAAATGCACAATTCTATAAAACGTAAACTTTACAGTAAAAACTTAAATTTCTTAATCTTGGATTATTTTTTCTTTTCTTAAAAATTAAATCACAACTTAAAATGTAGGGTTTTAAAGAAATTATATCAAATTAAATCATAATATTTCACTAATTCTGATACATTAAATCGCTCAATCAGTTGTGTTAAACATCTGTGAGCATACACATTAATAAGAGACACAAAAGATTTTCAATAACACATAATATCCTTCCACCTTTCACACACACACAAACACTCATACTCATACAAATATTAATTTACTCCTAGCACAAATCCAAAGAATTGCTTTTTCCCATCTACTATTTCCAACGATATTAAATAAACAAAGTAAACACCTATAAATTCCAAGCTTTGCAAACATTATTAAAACAAATTTTAAATTAAGCAATTTAATCTAAGACTTTTTAAATTGAGTTAAATTTTGGCTATCGGTAGGCATTCTCACAACCATTATGACAAGTTATTCACAATTCATGGTATTGTCTTCCATTACGTTAGTTATTGAGAAAAATTAGACTCTTTAATTGGGAATATAATTAACATACCTCATTAGCTCATGCAATGAATTTACTAAGTCTAAATTATGTGCCTGGAACAAATTTTCCGACTGCTCTAATTTACTTTTGGTCGATCTGACTGCCAACCCAACCCTATTCAACCATTTTAATACAAAGTAAATTTGCTTTACACGATTTTTCCAAATTTGCATCAGAATGTCTGTATCAACCATTCGTGATACATCAATCTGCTCTAATCATCTCAAAATCTGTGACGTTAAATTACATCCATAAGAAAAAGCACATACAATCTTAAACCTCACTTTTTTAATAATGTACATGCCAAATGGCATAACGCATGCGGCATACTTCGGATAACTCATCCTGAGAGAACGACAAAAATACCACTTCCACAAATCCAGTACAGTGACCCACGATGCCACGCTATTCTTTTCTACAAAACCTTTCATTTTTAACAAAAGATAAATCTCGGCTCGCGTCACCTGGTTCAAATTCCCACTCTTAATACATTTAATACGCGGGTACGGGTATCGGCTCACTCTTCCTAACCAAACAACGGGCAGAGTATGGTTGGACTGCCCCATGCCGTTTACACCTAAATCTAAAAGATACTCTGCATTCTCTCGTAGTGAATTGATTAACATTTGGGTTGTACAACAAGTTTTGATTTGAAACGGCTTTCCCATATTTAAATTAATATCCTTCTGCCTTAAGGAAATCTTCCCAGGTTCTGGAGGTAACCCTTCTTTCTTTTTAGTGTTAATCATTCTTAAATAGTTACTTCGATCAGGCGGTAATTTAAAATACAGCTGACTTTCCCTTAAAACACCCTCAAAGTTGAAATCCATAAATAGCTTTATCGAATAGAGAATTTCGGAATCTCTCACTATTCCCTCCGAGCTATTCTCCATAACCAAATTTGCCAAATCCGGCTTCCTACGTACAATTTTATTAAATTAGGACGATAAATGGTACTGCGATCTCTTTTTCCGGGTAAATCTATCTCGAAATTAAATTTTGAACTAAGGCTAGACCTATTATCCGTCTCTAAATTGTTCTTATCAATCTCTTTTGGCTTTGAGAGAGGCAAACGCATTGTTAACTCACCTCTCAAGCCTCCCCGCACATCTGCTTTACATATGTTTTTTTCCCCAATTTAACTGAACTGCTATCTTAGCCATTGTATGATTTCGAAAACCTTCACGATTCACTGTTAACTGCTTTTCACCACCCGTTAAAGCCACAATGGTATTTTCTTTTTCCTCGCAGTTATTTTCACAAATCAAGGTTTCAGGGTTAACCATTCCCTTACCTTCTATCAATTCTAAAGAATCAGCTCCTATTTCATCGGAATATATTACCCGCTGTGCACACATCACGACTGCTATAACACTTTCTCCACCTGCAATCAACCCCACTTTCCTTTCACAATCACCAATTCTATCCATATTTATTTCTTTCCCTTTCTCAACCTCAAACCTGTTATTCTTTTCTGTTCCTATCCCTCTTACTTCAGACGGGGGCAAAACGTTCGTCCATCTCACTGGGGGATCAATTCTCATTTTCAAAATCACAAAACATGGCGTTTTCCACGCTTTTATTAGCTACCGAGTTAATTAATGGCCTACACTTCCTAACCGGTTCACTAACTTCTGCGGTAAGGTTTCCTGACAAACAAAAAACATTTGCGAGATTGTTAATCCTATTCCCTGATTTCAATTAATTTTCCTTTAACTTTTTTCTGAGTTGAGTTCTCAGTCTTTCTAACTCAAATTCCCTAGCTAGTCTACGCTCCTCAGATTTAATTTCACGTTCTTCACGTTCCTTAATTTCCCGTTTTTCTCTAAAATAACCCCCAACAAACATTTAGCTACTTCATCATTATAGTATTTACTTTGACAAATTCTCTTCTTTATTTCCATCTTAGGTAAAGTAATATCAACTTCTACCCCTAATTCTTTCGCAACTTTTAACAATACGTCTTTTCTTTCTCTTAACAGAAACGCCATGATGCACTAATACACACAAAACCAAATCTAAACTTAATCGTTACAAAAATTATACAAAGACTCAAGGTAAACAAACAATACGCTAGACCTAGACTTAACTATATTTTACAAATATGCGCAAATCTAAAACCAACACAATAACCTACTCAACACTGTACCTCAACGCTACAAGTATAATTACTGTATACTAAATTTCACAAATCTAAAACCACAACAATACCCTACACAATATTGTGCGAACAGAAGTATAACTACTGTATACTAAATTTCACAAATCTAAAACAACAATACTAATATCGCATATTTATACATTTCATACAAAACTTAAAAATCTTTCTAGTCTCTTATTGTTTACTAACTTTACCTAGTCTTAATAATCCTTATATAACACATTTTACATACAAAATCAATACTCAGTTGCTGCCCCGAAAATAACCTCAAAGAAAAGACTTACCTTAAAATTTGTAGACGAGAACATAGGAACACTCAGGAACTCTTTAAACACACAAAACACTTCTTGAAAAACCGCACGCATCAGAAACAGGCAGGAACTGGAAGACTGGAACTCTTCGCTCTTATAGCAGGGTCTTTTCGCAAAAAGGAACTCCGGGAGAATTTCTCATAGCGGGCAATTCCAAAAATCAGGCAGGCACACTTCATCACTAGCAGGAACAGAAACCTCTTGAAGTCGGCGCTCACAAAATCAGGCGGGAATTAAAATTGTCTCATCACATTCGCACACGGCTCGCATTTTGCTCTATCTTCAATAAAACTAAGGATTCGGGCATCTATTTACACAAATGCCGTATCCACACCGCTGCCACCAATTTAATATATATATATATATATATATATATATATATATATATATATATATAGCTGTAACGTCATGAGTAGATAACAAACAAAGAAAAATTGTCACAGCTTAATTTTAAAATTAAAGCAGTATTTATTTGCTTCATAGGTTACTATAGTCACACTATACTATACTACACTATAGTTACTACAGTTATAAAGTCACAGTTATATGCCAAGACGGTGCAGTCCGTCTATCTCACGGGAATTCAATCCTTTTTCCCGAAAGCACTCGCCAATCCCTTTTCTTTCAGGGCTTCTCTCCAGTTTTCTCCATCCAGGGCTCTCTCTCCTGAAAAAAAAACCCCTTTTAAACACCAGGGGCGGGTCCATAACATGCCCCTCGTCTCTTCTCATTGGCAGGCCACAAAAGTCTGCCCTCGTCTCCGGGCCACATTCGTGTCCTATTTGTGCGGCAAACACAAATACATTCCTGGTCCGTCTAGAAACTCTAAGGGCGCCATAATTCTTATCTAACTTCTGAAAACCCTTATCCATCACACCACCTGGGTTCTATAACCCCATTCTCTCGACACCGGCCGAGGCGACAGGATTCTTTCATACAGGCTTCGCCTATTGTCAATGGGTTCCGGCTCTCTTTGACCATTATAATCTCCTAGACCGGGTGTCGGCGTTTGCCCGAGGTCAGACAATAAACAATGACTCCATGGCTACGTGCACTTGTCACTCACACCTGTTTGGAGCCATAAAACTCAGAATGAATCGAGGGTGAGGTTCACCCCAATCGAAGACGTCACAATATATATATATATATATATATATATATATATATATATATATATATAATTATAACCTAGTAGCATTAGTCTTTCTAATATATGTCATTTCATAATATTATTTTCTTCTGCTTTAAAGATTCCAATTTGTTTTCGAACATATGTTATAATTTCTACTGAAGCTCAATGTTGGTTTTCTTGGATATGTTTCCTCGAGAATACACCAAAAAGAAGTGTTAAATTTAGCAAAGGTAAAAAACAAGTTAATTTGCCACTAAATTTTGTGATTTAGTCTTGGAATATGCTTAAAAGCTACGTGAGTATCTAGCCTGAGGATTGATTCTGGCATCAAATTGATACCAATGTGTTTTATGAGTATGCAAAAGCACAAGAACAGCTGTTTTCAGATTAAGTATATTATTATAAAATTAAATCATATTTAAAAACTCTCATACATTCAGTAAATTAATTCTAATTAAAACAAAATTTTATCAAAGTATTTTTATTCATTTTTTTTTGGTTTTGGTGAGAAATAGAGTTAAAACTTTTAACAAAGTATCCCGTACATTTAGTATCAAATTATATGAATGAAAATAATATGAAAATACAACCTTTTTTTTCTTTTGAACTGTTTCAATAACAGTCTTTCAATGCATCCTGATTATTATTAAGATATAGCGAAATTTTACAGTATTAAGGTATTTAGGTAGTTTTTCCGTATGTTTTCAACTGTTTTAGCAAGATTGATCGAATATACTTCTCTTAACATTTCTAAAAATGTACTTTTAAATTTTATTGCCAGTGTTTGAATTTTCTAGCACTTATGCAATTTTTTTATTTTTTTTATTGAGTTTTAAATTTTGAAACTGTTTCTGAAATTGATTAGTCAATACAGAAAACATATAGAAAGTATTCCATTTACGCCAGCCTCGATACACAGTGCAATAATTTCTACATTTTGATATGAATGACGTATTGATTATACATACATTTATCATGAGAGAGATGTCAGTTTATTCTTTATAAAGACATTTATTTTGAACATTTTATTCATATTGTAACAGTTTAATAATTGAATTTCTTTTAACTTTAATGCTTCCTAATGCAAAAAAAGAGAAGAACAAATACTTTCTTCCCAAAATATTTCGTTACAAATGTTATTTCAATATATTAATTTATGTGATCTAAAATATCAATGTACATTTGAGATAATTTTTCCGATAAAAATGATTTTAATCAACCTCATTTCTGCACCGCTTATACCTTCAACAAATTCATTACATATATTTGTGTAAAAAAAATAGATAGTATATAAAATCTTGTTTATAATTTTAGAGCAACATTTGAGGCCATATAAGGCTTTTCAATTTTTATCAGTGCATCTTCTACAGAGGAGGCTTATGAAGTTAGTTCTTTCAGTTCCAACAAGCAATAAGTCTTCACAATTACGCAAAAAACATTCTTTAATCTTAGTGGAACCCCCATGCGTGACATCAGACTTGGAAAAGTTAACACTAGGTAAAACATGCTAAGACTACTGTGAATGTGATCTATAAAACTAATAAGTGCGACGCTTTAGTCCAACGAAATTTCCCTGAGGCGGTAGCAGATGTTAAATCACTCTGTAACTAGGTAAAAATCTAATCGCAACAAAAATAATCATGGGCGAAGAGAGGGGGAAAAAACCGCACGAGTTTTCTCTCTCAAAAACTAACCTCCATTCTCGTTTGCTGATTGCTCTTAACACAATGACGCGATTTTCCTAGGAAAGCCGTTAACACAAGCGCTTTACAAATGACCGAACGTCACGTTTCACACCAGAAGGTGGTTGTTTTCTCAACTCCAGGGTTACTACAGTGTTGAATTATTGCTCAAAATTTCCTTATTCTTCTGAACATTGACGTCCGAGATATTCGTCGGCACAGACAGACGAAAAAAATGAATGATAGTTTTATGTTCTGAATATTTCCGATGTCTGTTTAGAGTTGATGTACTTAGCGGTAGTTTTTTCGGTGTTTGATTTTATTGATGTCTTGTTTGGTTTGAGTTATGTTTTTGACTTGAGCACATTCTTTTTCCTTTACTTTTCTTTCTTTTTTTTAAAGCATTTAAAGAGAGATAAATCACACTTTAAAAGAGGCAAAAAGACGATGCTATCGAAAAGCGTCGAATATAATCGTGTGATTTAACGGTACGTACTCAAGAAAAACTCATACAAGCAATTCTTTCGAGTTCAAATATTAATTTATCTCGGCTTCTAGATAAAAGAATTACGATAATGCGAACTAATAAACATTTACCTGTTAAACAGTTGATTAGTGTTGTTATTAAAGATAGTTGCAAAACGTTACGCAAATATTTATATATGATTAACTTCAAAACAAACACTTTTAGAATACAAAAAGAAGTAGGCGGTAAACATTTGAAAGATGTTTTTTACTTACGGGTTATTGAATTTTCAAATTGGAAGAACAGTGTAGCTTTTAAAAAATAAGAATTTTCCTCGAAACTATTCATCTTAACCTCCTCTTTTGCAGTAAAATCAATATTTTATGAGGTTTTGTCTTAATTAATAAAAATAACTAGATTTCATAAATAATCAAGGGGATTATCCATCATTGTGTATTGATGGGAAGCAACAATAAGGAAATGCCATCGATAACAGAAGGTTTGATAAATAATGTAAAAATAGAATATTAATGACGATTTACTAAATTTATTCAAGATTGAATGCGAATGATGAATGGAAAAAATAAAATTAATTTGCAATTGATTTTAATGAAAAATTAGAGCTGTTTCATTAGCATTTACATAGCATCATTTATTTCCTGGAAATTTTTTTTTTAAATTATTTGCCTCTTAAAGGGCAAAAAAGGGTTTGCTATATGAATGTTAAATCATATTAATCATGAAGTGCATTTTTAAACATTAGACATGTTGTTATTGAACTCCAGGCGAAAAAATAAGAATAGTGATAGTACACGTCAAGATAAATAATTTTTGCTGAAAAATTGAACTATTTAATCAGAAAAATGGCTAGTTAACTAAAAATAATACAGATACTTTAATTAAGAAAAGAAAGAAACCTAGGTGTAATCTCTGGGGAAGTTTTACTAAAAGTGAATGAAGTTGCGCTGCTGTGAATCTGCAAATAATGAATTGTTTTTTGTATTTGTTCCCCTCTTCGTTGACTGTCATTTATTTCTGCGTCATTCTGTAATTCTCCAGTGTCAGCTACACAACAGCGATCTCGGATGCCACTTTGAGCAGATATTTTAAATTGTGGAAAATGATTCATAAATCGTTAGTTTTTATTTATTTATTTTTTGCGTCAAATTATCGATCTTATTATTATGTGCTTTTGTACTATTTTTCTGACAGAATGAATTTATTGCTATCCTGGCTTCCAGAGGAAAAATTGATTATCTTGACATATACAGTTCGCTTTCTTTTTTGTCGGTAGGGTTCAGAACAATTTCTGAACAGTAAACTTATTTTACTGAAACTAAATTCATCGAAAAACAATGAATGTGTTGTTTGCGTTTCAGATTTCATTGTTTCAAGTGATTCTTCTATGCAGCCAACACAACAGATTTAGCAGATTTTCTAATAGACAACATTGAATAGAAGCATTGAATTGAAATTAAATTGAATCAAATTAGTTTTCTCTAAGAATTTCATTTATTTAAGCGTCAGTTAATTACGAAGAAATCAGGAATTTACTTAAGCGAAAGAAAAAGTTAATAATCATCAAAATATTAAATTACACGTTTTTTGAAATATATAATTAATTCTTTAAAAAAATCAATAGTTCAAATAGTAAAGAATTTTTTACTATAGTTACTTTTTATAGCGTTTTTCATGTAGTATTCAGAAATAAAAATAAAAACTTGATTTTACACATAACTTTTTATAATTCTCTAACATAAATTGCGATCCATTTGATTAAATATTTAATTAATATGTTAAATTAAAATATATATATTTTCTTATATATATTTTATATTTTGTTTTGTTTTCAATTAATCAATGCAATTTTATAATTGATCTTATATCAATTAAATTCGTGAGTTTGACTGAATGTAGAGGATGATTTAAGACTGTGGAACCCATCGGTCCTCAATTTCTAACTTGGAAGCTAGTGGACCTTAAAAAGTGAAATTGAGGGCTTACTTAAAGTTGAGTCATGGGATATAGAGCTAATTCCTCTAAAGAATGGAGCAGATAATAATGCTAAGAGAAACGTGACTTGATGTGGTAGTTTATACCAGCGTTTCTCAAACTGTGGGGCACTTGATAACTCTACGAGGGGGCCGCGAGTGTATTGAAAAGTCGAAAGCAGAATATTATTTAAAAAAATTATTAATGTAATGATAGTAAACAGAAAAAATACATTCTGACATAATAAAAAATAAAATACACATTAACACTGATATAATACACTTACATTGTGCAGTAATGATACATTTATATTTTATACATAATTTAACAATACTAAGTTAAGAACAACATTACTAGTTATCAATGACCCCATGGGCTTGTCACATAAAATTATATACAAAAATTAACCCTTTTCTAGATAATTTGTAACACACTTATCTTGATAACTAATCTCTTAACTGCCGTTTAAAAGTTATGCGATTCGCTCCCCAATCCCATCGAGAAAAGAATAAGTGAGTAAATCCTCTGAATAAGTAAATCCTTCTCAAATACTGTCAAGGTTTTTTTTTGCATTCAAAAGCCTTTGGAATAATTTTATGGATAACAGTGCACAGAAAAGATCGTACTTCGGAAAGACGTATGTATATGTCCAGGGCAATTAACACTTTGGCAGAGAAAGACGTTTATATACGCCGGTTGCACTTAAAAGATTAAATTAGTATTGTAGCTTTAGCCTCTAAGTATAGTATTATTGAATTAAATATAATGTTATTGTATGGAGGGGGGGGGCGTTATCAAAATTAAGATTGAATATAGGGTCGTAAACATTCAAACTTTGAGAAGCACTGGTTTATACAGTCAGGTACTTCCCGTGTCATCAAGGCCCACGGTGGGTGGAGCGAATGTTACGAAAACATATTATGTTTTTATTATTCTCTATGTTATACAGCTCATCACAAATTCAATTTTTTAAAATTAACTATTCGCTAATTTAATTACAATTTATTTTTTTGAAAAAAATTATTTTGTATACAAAAATTTGTTTGTTTTAAAAAATTATTTGTGTATTATATTAGTTTTTTCGCTATAGACTCGTATTATATAATATGCAGTAATTATATATAAGATCTCCTAGTTTTGAGAACTAGGGATTGGAAAGAGAGAGAGAGGACTAGCAGGAAGAAAGCTGGCCTGGAAAAGTCTTCTTGAAAAGGCCAAGGCCAACCCTGGGCTGTCATGCCACTGAGGAAGCAAGGAATTATATATTATATTATGTTTTCTCAAAAAGCAGTAATATAAAAATTTATCATTATTATTAATAATAATGTAATTTATAACAATAACACATTTATATCTCTTAATATGTTTTTAATTTTCCTCACAATATCATACTGAGTAGCTGTCACACATATGACATCAATTAAAATAAAAAAAGAATAAGTAAAACTTAACTCAAATATGAATAATATTTGTGGATGTGACAAAGTTATATAATTTATATTAGAAAATAACAATAATATAATGCAAAAAATATTTATTTTCAGAAAATGTATACAAGAGTGAAGATGTAGGTAGAAAATTTATCATCGGAGATGCAAGCAATTGAAAAAAAATGATAGAAAATAGGAAAAAAAAGGGTAGGGGAATCATAAAGAGGATGGAACATATTTGTATAATATGTGTTAAAATTTTACTTCGTTGTTCCAAATTTTTATATTTGTGTTATAAATCTAAAAGGCCCGAGATACACCTTTTCACAAGGGGCGACTTTTTAAAGGGAAATCAACAGGGTCTTCATGATTTGACCATAGTTCGAAATTAAAGTACAATATTTTGACAAAAAATGAACATAGAATGACCCATTTTTAAAATATTCTCCTTTTTCGAAAAATTCTTCTATTATGATAATATTTAGCCTGTATATAGCTCAGACCTCTATGCAGAGGCTCAACTAGAATTTTTGAAATATATTACTTAGAAGTGGGTTTATCCATGTTTTACGTTAAAAAGGGAAGAAATTTTAAGAAAAAAACGCCGATAATTATTTCAATTGGTGGTAACTCTGAAAATAATGTGAATTTTTCAAAAAAAAAAGTTTAGACTCTCTGGAAAAGTCTTAATTTTATAATAGCACACAAAATATTATTATTTTAGAAGCATTTCTTATAAAAGAACATTCTGAAAAAAGGTTATTCTAAGTTAATTTTTTGCCAAAATATTGTATTTAAGTAATTTTTTTTGTCAAAATGTTCTTAAAATAATTTTAAACATGTATTCTAATCTAAGTTTCACTAAATATCATGAAAATTATCCATTTATGCGCTTTTTTAAAATCATGGTTCCGAACGTAGTCGGATACCTTAATAAAGGATTGATTTCTGGATTTTTTTTTTTGTCATAATGTTAGGTATTATTAAAATATTTAGCAAATGTACTCGAAATAAAAATAGCATGCATTTGTTCCTGTATATTTCCCATTTCTATATTTTTGTATAGTTGAAGTGAGTTATTTTTCGACTTACCAACTCTTTTTTAGAAAAAATCTCCGACACACAGTCAAAATCAATTACGTGAAACAGCGAAGAAGACAATGACTGTGTGGTGAGGATGAGTAATTTTAAAGAATTGTTTTTGAACGACTCATTGACCTTGGAGTTACGAAGATGAATTGAAAGGAAGAACGTGTTTGTTTTCTTTCGGATGTAATTCACAAACATCATGGATCATTTGATTAAACGAACAATCAAAATAAAGGTCTTCAACCCGTTTCAAATTTCCTGTTTAAACTGGAAAATCGATAATGAAACGTGTTTTTTCACCCCACATTTGTTTTTACATATGCTATCGACCTTAATTATCCGCTTTAACGGTTTACTGGGTTCGTGTCAGTATACTGAAACTTCAACGACCCGGGGTATTGTTTTTCCACCTATTCTTTACGTTACTTTACAGATCACAGATGCTCGCACGTTCATAAATCAACAAGTGTCAACGCAGCTAGGACAGATATGGCTCTTATGTCAACAAAAGCAACCGATTGTGAGAAGATCAAATAAATAAAATTGCATCCATTTCGGAGAGTTAAAACCATCATTATGTTAATTTAAATGAAATATTCTTAAATATATTCTATATATATTTAAATATATTTCTTCTTCCTTTTAATTTTATACTGAGCATGAAGCATCACTTCTATATAAAACCTTGACATTTTGATCAACTCTATCTTTAATTTAGAATGTTGAAATTCCAAAAAATGAGTTGGAAGAAGTTTTAATCTCTCATAAAACTAAATATTCTTTTTAATAGTTGTTCGCACTTTGCGTTTAAAAAATAAGAAAATAAAATTAAATTGCTAAATTTTACATCCCATCAATATTCTTACTTTTTAATGTAGGTTTTGCTTTATCATTTTTTAAAGTAATCTTAGACAATTAAGCTAATGCAATTTTGCGAAGAGTAGCGGTATTAATACTACTGCAATGGAACTTTTTTTAGTATTTTCCAATGTCTTTGATTTTATTTAGAAATAAATGGCTCAAAATAGTGTTCACAGAATTTTTATAATAAGTTTGTCTTATACTCTGAGATAACGAGTATATAAAAATGAACACAGAAACTTTTAGACAGATTTCTTAGATTTTTTTTCACTCGCACTAGGGCAATACGGTGATGAATTGAATATGTGATAGTATTTCCAGCTCGAACATTGAAAAAAAAATGAGTGATCTTGAAATGACTAAAATATTTTAACTTTATTTGATACTTCTTAAATGTTACTCTATTTTATGTCCTACCAATCGCAGAATTAATTAAAATAGTTTAAAATATACAGTCGTAAAAATTCAGTAACTTTCCCTTAACAAATCACTGGTGATGGCTCAAAATGTACCAAATTACGGAGTTTATGGATAAATCACTTAGCTTAATTAATGCAGTTAATTAACTTAAAAAATAATTTTCTCACTGTCGTTTCAATTTCTTCGGTTACGTGATTTTCCCTCTTAAAATTAGCCTTAATTTCAAATTTGATGTAGCTTTGCAGGTAATTATTTGAGTTGAAAGGGTTTTAAAAATGTGTTCTCTAATGTTAAATGAGTGTTTCATACATTTGACAGTTAAATATTCGACACTTTTCAAAGCTTATTTGGAACTAATAATAGAAACTTTCTTCCAATTGTTTAAATGCAACGTATTTGAAAATAATTAAATTATAACGAAAAATATATATGAATTATTAAATACAGTTACGGAAGTTATAATTTACCAAGATTTTCTTAGTGGACATTTAAGAAGTCTTGCCTTCCAGGGTGGCCATAAAACCCATCCGATTTGTCCAAAATGTAACATCGAGCAGGCTTCCCCGACTGATATTCTTGGATGCCTGGGGGTTTGTCCTACGACGACTTACTAGACTTGGTTGTTGCTGTCGTGTGTTTATTATCATGGGAACATATGAAATACAAGAGAAGAACAGAAAGCTTACAATACAAACAGAAGAATATACACATTTATTACAGATGATGATCCCAGCATATAACAGGAAGGGGTGCACTATTTTTCTTTCGAGACGGGAATCCATTTCAGGCAAAAGACCGACTTCTTTCCCGAAGAAGATACAACCATGTCTTACTCGGGATTCGAACCCACTCGGTTACTAGCCGAGGCTCATAGCCACCATACTGGCTGGGCGACTATTAGGCTTTCCTATGCTAGTATGTGACTATTTGAGAGTGAATAAACTCACATAGATCTCTCGTCTAGCAGAAGCTAGACAAGGAGATACGCAACAATTACAACAGCATAATTTACAGAACTTTTTTCTCATGTATGTCATAAAACTCTTATATAAATCCAAAATTTAATTTAATTTCCCTTCCTCACGAATTCATAAAAACAAATCAGGGACAAATCTTCCAATCAGTAATTTTAGATCTTAAAAAGCCGCATACTAAATTTATAAATCGTAATTTTTGTTCCAATTATCACGCTGTATTAAGTGGGGTAGGACAGAGTTTGAATCATTTTCGTGAGAGATCTGTTCGGATTTGATCTTTAGTTCCAAAGATAAAATTCGAAAGAAATTTAGAACGTCAACTATATGCTGATCCTATACAGTACAAAATTCTTCAAAAATTTCGATTCCACAATGGAGAAGTTTGTTTTAGACGTTAATTAAAACGATGATAATTCAGTTAATTGATTTATCCCTTAGACTTTCTATCTCTCGTTTAGAGTAATTAACATTAATATTAATTTCACCAAGCTGCGATAAAAAATGTGAAAGCTCATATTTTTTTCACTACATTATATACCAGTATATTAAAAAGTCATGGATTCGAGTTCTGATGTCATTAAAGATGTACCACGTATAGATGAAGTAATATAGACGTTACATCTGTTGAGGTTGAAAGTCAGCTCAGTATAACCATTGGGTAACTTAAGCCACAATATTGAAAAGGGAAGTAGCTGTTAACTGAATATTAAAATTTTGAAAGTCAGATCTACCATCTCCCCATTTGATTAGTAGTATAGAATGGGTCATCTGAAAAGAATTTCTCCTTAGTACATTTTGTTGAATGCATTCTATCTCATTTCTGAACAACAGTAGATTTCCATTTATTTTAAAGTTAAAAATAAGTAAAAAGAAATCATATATTCTTAACTAATTTAAAATTATGTATACATTTTTCTTCTCTATATATAATTAATTTTAAAAATCATTATTTACTACTGCTGTTTCCCCCAATGTATTTGTCTCTTGTCTATGATAGGTGGTATTGTCGAGATGCGGAAGCTCGGAGAATGAAAGTCCAGCTTAGGTGTCGCCCTCGTCATTTAATCGAGATTCAAAATTACGAAGTTCACCGCTTGGTTCCGTTGGGCATTCCGCCAATAGCCCTCACCTTGCTTCGAAGTGCGAGGTTGCTAAGCAATCAATCCATCAACCGACCTTAAATTAAGTAAGTTTGAAATAATAATTGTTTTTAAGCACCGATTATGAAAATTTGGATATATTACTTTAAAAAAACGTTTTTGATTAATAAAGAGATGCTTTGAAGTATAAACGTTTAAAAAATGCTGCCAACCGTCAAATATTTATCTTTTTAAATTTAAGATACGCTTCCTGAAACATGAATTTTTACATCAATATTTTAAAAATGTTGGTTTTCTCTCACACACACAAAATAGTTTATTTCAAAACACAGATATAATTTTCAGAATATTTTTTTTTAAAAGGGGATTGGCTTTACTTAAGAAATTGCTAATTATGGAATTATTCTTGTAAGGAACACATTTTGATTCAATTTAGCCGATTTTTCGAATCCTGGTAAATTTATAATTGTTTTTCTTTTAAGAGAAAATGAGTTGCTTAATTCTTGTTGAAGTCCCGTTCGAGAATATTCTCTTTTATACCGAATTCACCCAACATTTGTACGAAAAATGAAATTGATCTCAATCCTCCCATTATGTGATATAAAAGTTAAGAAAATAACGTGCCGACTCTAGTATCGACCTCGTGGCCCCGGTAGCCTAGTGGTCAAGGTATTGGATCGTGACTGGTTTGCCACGAGCTCGAGCCCAGTACCACTAAATACCTACCGTGTAGGGGGGCGATGCACGTTACATCTGTCGAGAGCTCGAACGTCCACCCATTGGTGTGGTAGTTAGAAGAGAGGGGTGCCAGCTTGACACCATGTTTCAAAATTACGAAGTCCATCACCAAAAGCCCTCGTGTAGCTGAACAGTCCGACGTTAATATTCATCATCCTCGTTACTTGTCCATGGCTTAAAGTTATGTGATGCTTCTCTAATAATCCTCGTATATTTTCTAGTGCAATTTTAATTCAAAATGGAAAAAAAAACAGATTATTTAAAAAATAAACATTGATTCTGGGTAAAATATAGAGTGGTGGTTAAAATGATATTCTCGATGGATGGAAATAAAATCGTAAGAATTAAATATATTTTAAAACCATCATTAAGCACCGATAATTTCTAATTATGTATATATATATATAACTAATTACATATTGTAAGAAATCTTGTTTGGAACAGTTACATAAATTCTGATTATGTAATTATATGTATTATAATTATTTATAAAACTGCGCATCGTACAATGATTAGAACCATTTGGGAACGAATTTCCACTGCTATATATGTAGTAATTATATATAGAAGATATTTTAACAATTCGATACATAACTCCCTATATTAACTATTCAAATATACTGTATTAATATATAGTTAATGTAATTATTCATAATTATAAGATATTATATATTTACCCTGATTTTATTTCAAAATGCAATACAGAAACAAGATTTATTGTTTATTTAGAGTATTCAAAGTAGTCAAAACGTTGTTAACTGATTTTGAATTGATTAAAATATCTACTTCTGTTATATATTTAACGAGAAAGAATATGAAATAAATAACTGTTGTCATGTTGTCAGATAGTGGTAAATAAAATTTCTTACATCTGTTAAAATGATTCTTTTGATATAGACAACGCTCGGTTTGAAATGCAAAAAAAAAACAAAAAAAACCCCAAAAAATTCATTTAGAATGAAACAAATACTGGAAATGTGATTTACTGGAATATTCATTCCTCAGAAAATGTTTCACAAGATATAAACGAAAATTAAAGTATGTCCACTCGAGACATGAATCGAAAAGGGGGTTGGGGAAACTCAATTTAACTCCTCCAGCGCTTAGAATTAAAACAGTTTTTTAGCAGAAACGAAAGAAATACAAAACGTGACAATTTTAAAATGAAAAACATATGATATTATAGAATAAAGAAACCATAAAACCTCTTTTACTGTAGCAGTTTCCTTGGAGAATTAAATTTCTTATCCACGTTGGAAATTATTTCCAAATTCAATTATTAAAACAAATATCATCCATTAAAATATCATAATAAAAATTTTGGAGAGAGAAATAGATCAAGGAATTTTTTTAAAATTCTGAATTCAGAGTCTTTTAATGAGCCTACTTTTTGAAGTGAGAGATATATTAATTTATTTCTGTTCTTCAAAATTACGTCGATTTTAATTACAGAAACGCTTGAAGGTGCTCATTATGAAAAATGTGATTTGGAACTCTGTGTAGGATCAAAATATAAGTTTAAACACTCGTATCATATGTACCACATTCTTTTTTTTTATCGCGTGTATCATATTTTTGTTCAAGTAGTCGCTTTTGGGCTAATAAATGAGATTTGATTGACGAACCACATTTAGAGGCCAACGAGGACATCTAAATTGTTACTTCATTCACTGAACTTATGCACCAGTCCACAAGAGGAATTTAAATCCCAATTTGAATTTAATGTGTGCAATAGTATCTATCGTTCTTCCAAGATTATCCTTAGACAAATCAAAAATCAAACTCGTAAATGATCCACAGTATTCGCGGTCTACGATTCTTCGACAAATTTAGTGAACTGCGGATTTCTAAGTCCTCGCTTAATGTGAAAGTTTTGGATGTTATTAAACAATAGCTCAGTTACGCGTACTAAAATCCATCTGTTGTTCTGCTTTAAGAAGACATCAATGTATAATGTAATGATTTTTTCTGACTACCCGTAGCTCGATCTAAGAACTGCAATGGTACCAAACATGGTGTGGAGACCAATGTTGTTGTTGTCTTGTCCTTCCCGAAGGGAAGGAAGGAAAGTTGCCAGAGCCTGAGACAGGTTGGACTTCTAGATGTACGCCTGTCGTTGGCGTAGTCTTGAGTACTATACCGGGGAGGAGACCAATAATGACCTAAAAAGTAAAATTCCGTAAAAAAAAGATAGTTCCAAAAATCTCCAATAGGAGTATTTATATGGTGCTTTTGTAGCTTACCTAACCGCGAATCAGCATAAAAGTGAAAAAAGTGTAAGACAACTTCGAAGAATAGTACTCTCAGCTGAAGTAAATGTACATTATTAAAGTGAATTATCTAAATCATCTCCAACTCTTTAAGCTTAGAATCCAACAAAAGGTACGTAAGGGGGCCTTATCACCTACGGCTTTGAAAAAAAGGATTAAGAAGTTCGAAGAAACCGAATTACTACTGACAAATTGTCTAGGCAGAGGAGTTGAACCTGTGTTATAAGAGGATGTTGCCACTCTAATTGTTGAATCCATTGTTGGACCATAGAGAAGGTCCTTGAGACATGTTGCGTACAACCGGAGGAAATCATCGGGGAACGGAATGGAGTGAATAAAAAATTTCACCACTATTCTCTCTGGATGTGTTATGATTTTTTATACCACTTTTTTGTATCGCACAGCACCACAAATACCCTTCTTGGGGGTTTTTGGAACTAATTTCATTTACGGAATCCTAGCCACACACTATATCGTCATTACTCTCTATACCAAGTTGGGTGCCATTACGGTTGTCCCATCAGACTACAGGTGTCTCTAAATAGTGTCAGTAAAAAAAAAAAACTACCCAATAGATTTAACAATTACTTGAATACATTTTTCATTAATGGTTAAGTCCTAGAGCAGTAGGTTTTATAGCCAAAATGTAGAACTCAATAACAAACCATTCTCTAAGATATTGTTCTCTTTATATACTCGTTGAAAAAAACTCTAATTATGCCATTTTAGTAGGGTGTTAATTTGTTCAAAAGAATCATCTTAAAAATAAATCAAAATTAAGCTTCTCTGTGTGTGTGTGTGTTCTAGTAACTGAAGAGTAAGATTGTTGATGCTATATAAAATATGAAAAGAACCAAGTTTAAAAATTATAAGTTAAAAAAAGTACTCTTCCAGTTTCAACACTTTTCACTTAATAAACTATCAACAACAAATTCTTAAAATCATTGCTTTCATTTTATATATTTAAAGTTTTATTTCTTCAATTGTAATTTATGATTATATTATATTGTTTCTCTTAAAAACTTCTATTTTTATGCATAAAGAGTGTGTCACTAAACAATCTCTACAAACCAATTCACGTAACCATCGAAGGTCCATTAATAATTACAAAAGTGACAAGTGTTTTAACGAAACACTAAAGAATCTTGTATTTGACATTT
>BMAV01020579.1:592342-651249 GCA_019973955.1 Trichonephila inaurata madagascariensis | reverse complement strand
CACACACACACACACAGTGGAATTTTTAAAGACAGGCAATTCGTTAAAAATATCCTCTTCCATTTTACTTACACGCCTGGAATCAGTTTTTTATAAATAAAAAACTGGATTTAATAGAAATTTTATTCAAGGCAAAGCTAAGAAATATAATTTGGAAACTATATAATAAATTTTACAACATAAACAAAGTAACCATTTTCGCAGATTTTTCAGACAGTATATTGCTATATACTCATACGACATTCACTAAAAATTTCTAATGGAGTAATTTAGTTTAGTAATATTTAGTTAGTTATGTACTAGACTGTGCTTTTTTTTTTAACGACTTTTTTACATTTAAAGCTGTCTTTGCCAAATGTAAATTGGCCCGAGCTTAACTGGAAACACATTTTTAGACAGAAAAATGCCTCAATTTTCGTGAAAATTTGCAACTTTGTACTTAATGCATTTGTTTACAATACTGTACCTTAAAATATATGAAAACATTAAATAAATTAGCAATTTGTCTTTTTATCTTGTGAAGTAAAAACTAGTTTAGCGTTAAGATGGGGTAGGTAAAACATGAAATATTTTATAATAGAAAAAAAAATCAACTCGGATAAAAATGAATAGAACAATAAAATGGGCTGCTCTCTATACGAGAGTGAAGTCAGAATGTAATATTAATGCTGCAGTATATTTTTTTATTTGATAAATAAAATTCACAGATTCTTTAATATTACTCAAAGAAGTTTTTTTTTGTTGATAATTTGAATACCCTAGTGAGTGTTTATTAACGGCGTACTATAAAGCAACGCTAAGGCTGTGGACCTCGTAATTTTGACGTAGGGCGTGACAAGGGCGGCACTAAGCTGGCACTCCACTGTCCAAATTTCCCCACCACACCAACAGGAGGCTCGGAGTTATGACATATTTATAACATCCAAAAGCCTTTCTACACGGTTTCTTGAATGATCTGATCAACATTCCTGTTTTTGGATATAACCTTTAATATTTGAAATTTCTGGAACAGATTTTATTTACCTTTGATTGAACTTTTAATTAGTTTCTGAAACTATTTGAATATATATCTAAATCCTTTATGTGTAAGGGAATTAAAATACGTTATTATGTTTGCTTTAATACTCATTCAAATAGTAATGGATTGCATTTATTTTGAAAAGAGAAGGAAAACCGAAACTCTTTTGTAAAGCATTATATTCGTTTTTCTCAATATCTTTGTTAATAAGAATCTGAAATCTCATTTTAAAGGAGTCTATTTTTCTTTCACTGTCTCCAATGATGAGAAATTTCTTGTTTGTAGAGAGGTGCAATAATAAAAATACTATAATTTAACAAGATTTTGTAATATTGGTGGCTTTATTAATTATGTAGCCGTAAGATTTCACCTTTCAGATTTTATTTTTATTAACTAGTTTATTTATTTTTGCAAATATGAACTTATTATGTTTCTCGAAATCATTTTAACTTATTGTTTTCAATGAAATTCAAACCATAAGGAGACATACTTGTTTTTCTAGAATATTATACAATGACAATCTGTCAATGGTATTCAAATTAATTCATTATTTTTGCTTTTGACGACGAAAGTAGAGAATGAATTATGCTACTTCCCAATAGAATTCGGAATTCAAAAAAATTTTCATATCTTTTACATTAACTCTAAGAATGTGTATAAAATCTTTCTCTCTCAAAAAAGAGTTTTTCGATATTTGAGTAGAGCCCAAATAAAAATAAGCATTAGAAAAAAAAGAAAAGAAAATTAGAATAGTAATGCGTTTATATAATTAAGCCTTTACTTTTGATGGTCTATGGAATTGGGGGGAAGATAATTCACCATTGAATTTATTATAAAAAAGGTTGAGACTCATCATTGAAATAATAATATGAAACCTTCTGAGAAATCATCTTTTAAATCAGACAAGTATTAATTTTTGAAAAAAAAAAGTAAAAAAGCAGAAAAAAGAAAAAAGATTTAAATAATGTATAACTCTAAATGTTTGTTATGTTTTTTAAAAACTTAAATTATTAGCTTTTCAAAACAGAGGACGAGAAAAAAATAATTCAAATTATAGTTGTACGAGATGTGTTCAAAAGTATCCAACTTTTATTCATAAAAAATAGTCTTTTCTCAACAGTTTAGCCACTTTCGAATAATTTAACATTTTTCTGGATATTCAATGCTTATGTGACCTCTTTTTTTTAATACTTAAAATTCCTAACTAATAAATACATTCAAATATATTTCGCGTGCTCTGTTAAAAAATATTTTTATCGATATTTATGTGTGGCTTATGTTTACTGAATTAAAATTCTAAGAAAACAAAGGCTGTGGTAACCTAGTGGTCAAGGTTAGGTTCATCGAGTCACGGACTCGAGTCCTGTTATCACTGAAGATTCGCCCTATGGGAAGATGCTCTTTAAATGTATTGCTTCTCAAAGTCCTCACGTTGCAATGGGGTAGAAGTTAGGAGTGGAGTGCCAGGTCAGATGTCCTTCTCGTCAGTTGACCGTGGTTCAAAAGTCCTAGATCTGTTTCACTCGTGCTGCTTTAGTGTGGATGAGCTAACATTTTATAACATATATAGCTTTATACAACAGGTCCCATTTTTTTTTTAAAAAAAAGTAGGACTCATTTTTAATAGTATGCTTTGGAGTTTTTATCGTATTGAAGCAATGATTACTGTGAAGCATTTAATTTTAAAGGGATTTTTCCCTCACAAGTGAGTGAGTGTCAATAAAGCAACACAAGGGTTATTGGCAGAATACCCAAGGGAACCAAACTCCCCCGAAATTTGTTAAGAGCTACTAACCGGTTTCCTCGGAAACAACCCCCCTCGCGTTCAGTCTTTATTCAACAAATATTTATTGTATAGCAACAGAGAACTCGTCATTTGGAATCTCGGTCAAGTAACGAGGATGACAGCTGTGCTGGAAAACCCCCTCTCCAGACTTTTATACTACGCAAACGGGAAGACTTTGAGTCTCGACAGAATTTCAGATTCAAACCTCTGTACATGGCGAGTCTTAAGCGGCATGAGTAAGTGAATATTAACATCGCACTGTTCAGCTACACGAGGGCTTTTGACGATGGACCTCGTAATTTTAAGTGATGAGGACGACACCAGCGCTGGCACCCTCCTCTCCTAACTACCCCAACCAACGGGAGGACGTTTGAGCTCTCGACAGATTTAACGTACATAGCTTCCCTACACTGTGGGTATTTAGTGATACTGGGCTTGAACTCGTGACAAGTCAGCCACGATCCGATACCTTGACCACTAGGCTACCACAGTCACAAGTTTTCAGTGGCACCAGTATTCGAACTAATGACATACCTCACTCGAGTTCATAACCATAAACACTAAGCTACCACGGCTTCCTAACAGTTATTTGGTTTAAGACCTTTTATTTTTTGTTTCATGTTTTCAACAAATAAAACATTGAAAAACAAATAAAACTTGTTTGCTTAAAATTTCCTAGCATGTTCTCATGTTAACGTTACCAACTTTAAGTCAAATTTGTGAAATAATATCTTTCAAATAAAATATCCGAACTGTAAATGCAGAAGAATATTCTTAAACTGTTAATATCTGTATATTGTACGAGTTATATTACATATTTTACGTTGTATATATATGCTAAAAATAAGATTTAACTACAACTAAAATTATTTTAGTCTATGGAACTATAAAGTGTCTCAGTTGTTAAAAATTTTGTTAATTTACCTCATCTTTATTTTTGAGCTGTAGTTGCAAATTTTGAGTTTATTTTCTGCATGAAGAGTTAATCAATTGTAGTCAAATATATTTCGTAGACTAAAAAGTAAATACAGTTGGACCCCAATTTAACGAACCCCTATTTAAGGAATTTCGCCATTTAATAAATTTTTCTCTCTCTTCCCCGAATAAAGTGAAGACCTTCCCTTACCATCTAACGAATAGTAAATCCCGAATTAATGAATTATTTCAGCAACTGAAATTTTTTTTTATTAGTTTGTTTTAGAAAAATGTGCACTTTTTTCAAATAAAATCCTTTTTGTCCGGAAAAGAAAAAAAAAAAAAAACTTCCGATAAGCAGAAAATTTCAACGGGAAAGAGTGAAGACCATTATTAAGCTTTACAGGTGCAGATGAGTCATGAGTGTAACCTATCGTGGGAGTCGTGAGTAGGACAGGATATTCCTTTCTTATCTCATCTCAATCCACAACGCAGGGGATATTTAAGAATTTTACGATTATGATAGATTTGATGACGTACTGCTTATCTGTGCAACTGAAGTTGAGGAAATAGTTGATTTGTCGGAGCTAAGGAATAGCAATTTGGATGCAAAAATCTTTAGTGATACTTCTAGTGAATCGATAGTGAAACTTTTATCAAAACTGTTACATTTTCTAATGTTTACATTGGTTGGAAACTGTGAAAAAATACCTTTCTTTTATGCAACAGAATGTAAATGATGCAATATTTTTTTTCTTTGCATACAGTCGAAAAAGAACTTCACGTCAAGAATCAAAAAGATTTTCGAATATTTATTTGTCAGTATTTTAAAATTTCTAAATAACTGGTGAGTAATAATTCAATAAAAATGTTTTAAGAGGTTGGATAAAAGTCAATGGATATTTTTTTGTGTAGCCACTTATAGAATATCTAAAAAATAAACGCAAAAAGTATTTGTATTTTTTTGGACCCCGATATAAGGAATAACCCCGAATTAACGAACAAATTGATTGGTCCCGATGAATTCGTTAAATCGGGGTCCGACTGTAAATGAAAGTAAAATTGAGACATATTTTTAAAATTTACTTTACTACAATAACAAATGGAAAATTTAATCCGAAGTTAGTTAAATAGTTCTTCATTTAAAATTGTTTTCGAAGTCAAATACAGTGATTATGATGTAACTTCATTGCTCGTAAGGATTAGATCTTTCAAGGGTACGAAACTAACAGTTATTTAAAAAAAAGTATCCATACCCTTTCAAAAAAATAATGTTTTGAAATAATAAAGCAGCGTTAAAAAAAAAACTTCCCTAAAGTTCGTCCGATTAGAAACATGATTTTAATCCATTATTTCCCTACCTATTTAGGGCAGATTACAATAATCGACGTCATCATCCATGCTCAAATATTTCACGAAAGAAAAATTTCTAATATCTGTTTCATTAAAAACGCATTAACCTTCCAGGTGTGTGAAAGCATGGGGAAAAGAATGATGAGAGAGGGGGTGGGCTTAGCCTTTTCCTCTTTATTCTTATTACGGAATGCTAAAACGAAAAATAATAAAAATTACGTGAACTATCGGTGGACTTGAGTTAATTAAAAACTACATATATATCTAGTTATCAGAGTGTGTTTACTGTTACGCTGAAATGAAGCCAAATAGTCTCTCCTGTTTAAGCTCAAGAACTTACAGCTACGGGGAAAAGAGTCCGTAGCAGATTGCTGGATGATTAAAAAGAAACATTTTTATGGAAAGAGATTTAGTCGAAAGAGAAGGACCCCATGGATAAAAATCAACTAAGCATTAAGTAATTCGTAGCGGTGGAAGAAATAAAAAATAGCGCATCCAATTAATTAAATACATGGCACACACCTTCAAGAGGGCAATGATATGCGATTCCGAGCAAATTTGAAAACCTGGTGGCGATTTGACTTCACCGCATTTAAATACGTTGCAACTAAATCCAGCGAATCGTATTTCTGCTTCGAAAAAGTCAAATAAAATGTAATGGAGTAATAATTAGCATTTCAATGCAAATTTCTCCTCAACACTTTTCCTGAGAAAGAATTTAAAGAAAAAGCAAGAGAAAACCGGAGATTTGAAAGCAATTAAAAGCAATGAGCGCTTTCGTACAAAATAAATCTCTACACATGCCAGAAGGCAATTCGAATACGAGAAATGCATAAAAGACTTTTTATGTTTACTCATTTTCTCGGCTTTATTTACGGTCTTAGATTTTTGTAAAATCAAATACACCACAAGAATTGTGTTCGTTTTCATTTGAAATTCCGATTGACAATGGAGAATAAATTGACTAATGATCCAGAAATGCTTTCGCTTATTTTCGTTTACAACTTTCTTTTTTTCCTTGTCTTTCTTTTAAATTTCGAAAGAATTATTTTGCTTCCGTCTTTATACTTTGCTACATTTCCCCTCTCTAGATAGGGAAAAATAGTCCCTTTGTCTTGTATTGTTCCAATCCAAGCATTGTGATAGAGATCATTAAGTGCTAAGTAAATTTACTTAGGAATTCGGCGTAATTTAGAAGCTATTGTTTTTGAAAGAATGATATATATGCCTAATTTAATGAAACTATTCTTTTACTGCAAAATTTTTATGTTTAATAGTTTTTGCTTCTGATCCGATTTTATATAAAGGAACTTTTGGACATCTTCACGAGTAATTCTAATAAATTATCGCATATAAAACCTTGCTGTTACATTTTTTAATTGACCCCATTTTTATCTTTCTAGCTTTATAGTATAATAAGTTTATTCATATGCAGTATTTAATTTACTCTTATTTGTGAATACAGTACATAATATTGTGTCCCAAAGCAATATTATTATACCTAAATATAGGTATTCATTTGAGGTAAGTAAATTGGGCTTACCTTCTTTAAAAAATCCGGGATCTTTTTATCTTTTTTCGTTCGGGAGGCATAGCCGATAAAATGAAGAGTCTAATCTTGACATACACTCATCTATTTTTTAATTTTAAACATATATATTAGTTACATAATGACTACGCGACAAAACGAAAGACACATAACGCGCGAACAGCAAAACAGTTAACAGAGAGAAAAAACATGACCTCATTTCACTTCGTTTTCATTTCCGTGCGGGCTTGCGCAAAACGGAAATACAGATGGGGAGTTTCGCGGCTTCGCAGCATCCTCCCACCTTTGGGTTTCAAACCAGGAAACTCAAATCCTAACTATCTGTTTTATTAATCTGTCCATATCGGGATCGTTTCTCAGGAACAGTCTCGGAAGAAAAGTCGTGTAGTCCTTTGGACATCTGGCTCATCAGGAATAGTCTCTGAAGAACACTCTTTACCAGTCAGTTGGACAGTCGGTTCATTCGTAGGGAAGAAATTCGGTCTACTGGAGGTTTACCGAGATCAATACCTGAGTCAATCGAGGTATCCGGAGTACAGGGCGTACAGAAATTCTCCACTTTTCATTTTACTTTTGCAAGTCTGATACTTCCATCCTTTGGACGGATAGAGTTCCATAACTTTAGCTAGAGGCCATTCAATCCTCTTGGTATTGTCACTAGAAACTAATACAATATCACCAATTTGGAGAGGTTTCACGATTTTTATCAAATTTCGACGACTGACGTAAGTGGCTAAATATTCTGTGCGAAATCTTTTTCGTAAGTCTTTACTTCACTCGTTGTCTGTAAGCATGCCTTTTATTTAACGATGATGAATATAAAATATCAAGATCTGGAATTCCTTCTTGTTTTTAGGTCATGCAAGAACATGGAAGGTAAGTGGAATCAAGTCATTCACGTCATCTGAAACATAAGGTCAAGGCCGCTGGTTGAGTATATTTTTCTGTGTCACAGATAATGGTGTTCATCTCTTCTAAATTAAGTGAACTTTTTCCTAAGACCTTTCGTAAAATTCCTTTTATAATTCCGATCCAAGCGATTTCCCACCATCCACCCCACCATGGTTAGATGGAGGATTAAATTTCAAATAATCTTTTGAGATCCACTGTATTGAGAAATAACGTTCCAATCGATTTTCTTCAGTAAATTTTCAGCGCCGGTAAAATTAGAGCCATTGTCACAGTATTATATTATAGAAGATTGACCCCTTCGAGCAATAAATCTTCTAGAGTCTGCAAAAAAGTTTTCTGTAGATAAAAGATGTAGCTAACTCTAAATGGATAGCTCTGTAAATAGCGCATGTAAATATAACAATCCAAACTTTTTACTATACTTAAAATCAATGGACCTGTAGTAATCTATTCCTACGACTTCGAAAACTGCAGCCTCTTTTACGCGATCTTCAGGGGAAGGGAATTATGCGACGATAGGTTAGGTCTCAAATTAAATCGTCTACATCGCACACAGGTTATAATTACATTTCTTTGGTTTTCCGATATTTAAGAATCCAAAATTCTTCTCTTAAATTGCACATCACAATTTGAATTCCAGCATGGTTTAATTTTTTCATGTCTGGTTCGAATAATTTTTCTACAACTGGATGCCTCGAAGGTAATATTGTCGGATTAATCTTGTATCTTTTCTCATTAAAATTCAGTCTTTACTTTCAGAATACCGTTTGGATCAACGTAACACTGAACTGCCTTTAAACGTTTATCATCTTTTCCTGAAAAGGTCTTTCTGTACAATTTTCAATACGGCGATTTCTGTCCTATTCATCTCTTTTCCAGTGTCAAAACTCAATTAATTCGGTTACTCTTTTCAATTTTACAGTTATTAAAATCGATACATCCATGCAGTAACTCTTAGAAGTCTGTCGTACGAGGAAAAATCGGTTATAATATTTTTTCTCAGAGGTTCCCTCATGATTGCTTAGCGCTGATGACAGTCTTCCTTTTTCAAATTTATAATATCAAAATCAGGGTTACGTTAGACTTCGGCCATTCTTCTGGAGGTCTTTTTAACCAATCCATACCTTCCCACCATCTTGACATCGCTAGAGTTTCAACATTGCAACCACGAGAAGGAAGGTCAGCTGCATTCAATGGTCATAGCATTGGTACCAGTCTTCAGTGTTTGTCAACGAACGAATTTCGTTGAATCTGTTATAAACAAAGGGGAGCCCAGGTTTCCGTTCCTTTGATCAATATAGAAAAACATCTGCCGCGAGTCTGACCAAAAAATTTTAGGCAAATTTTCCAGTTTCATATCACTACTAACACTCTGGGATAATCTAGCTCCGATACTGCATGCAAGGAGTTCCAGTCTCGGAATGGACAGAACTTCATTGGAGCAACTCATCTTGCCTGTATAAGGATTGACAGGTCTTGATTTTCACTCTCGCATCTTAAAAACACAAGCGGCATATGCTGTCTTACTCGCATCGCGAAAACGTGAAATGTTAAATTTCCCGGTGCATTCCTTCCGGGAATAAGACATCGTGGAATTTCTATTTTATTTAGCTTAGACAGTTCTTTTCGCCATCTTTCAAATTTTTTACTAATGGAGGCGGGGAGTTCTGTGTCCCATGACACTTTTAATTTCCAGCATTCTTGAAGGAGGACCTTTGGACCCAACGTAACAGGACAAAGTGAAACCAAGAGGTCAAAAATCTTATGGACGGTTGACAAAATTTTTCCTTTTGTCTGGGTGTATCGTCTTCAACACACAATCTCGTAAATCTATCGTAAGAGAATCGGTTTTTAAATGCCACCTAAGCCCCAGAACTGAAATGCTTTTTTCCTTCTGGTGGTAAAGATCGTAGATTCTGGGTCACTGTAACTGTGCTCCCCACCCTCGAAGTTCAAATTTAGCGGTGCTAAGGATTGTTTTTGGATTCCTCGACAAATTTCTCAAGTTCTTCATGGTCGTCCACACTGGTAACACAGTTATCTACGTAAAATGATTCTAACAACAAGTTGCTGTTTTTCAAATTGAACGTTCTGCAGATGAAATCGAATTGTTGCTCCCAATAGATAAGGGAGAACAAGAAAGGCGAAAACAACCCTCCGATGTTGAAAAACTTTTAGGTTTGCTTCTGGATTCCCTTCCTCCCACCATAAAATTTTAGATAAGGTCTATCCAATTCACTCAGACCAATCTGCAAAAATGCTCTCTACGGAGTGTCTGCAACAACGCCTATTTTCTTAAATCGAAATCTATTCATGATGGCTGGAATGAGTTCGACAGTGTTTGGTCCCTTTTCTAAACAATCGTTGATAGAAGGCGAATTCTTTTCCTAATGATCCGTCAAAAACAGGTCGTACTCTTGTAGTGGAATTTTCATAGTACTGCCCTATGAGGTAAGTAATGGTCACTTTTATAGTTGAAGTAGTTCTTCACTTCTTCTATGACTCCTTCTTGAAGCCATTCACTGAAAACTCCTTCGTATGCTTCCTGGTTTCCGGTCTTCTTCAAGGAATTAGCCACAATTTTTTCAACTATTTCAGCTAGATTTCTGCACGTGGGTAGGGAGGATGGCCTTGTATCCCATGGGAGACTAACAACATATCTTCCATCGATCCATTTTTCACACTTCTGTTGAAAATGTTCTTCTGCGGCCTTCTCCAAGTTCTTGCCTAGTTCCTTTCTCTCCTGGGTCTAAGATTCCGAGGTGTATCTAGTCGCCATAGTCCGGAAATTTTAGCGTCATTTACATGAAGAACTTATGACGCTATTCGTGCTGTCTGTAGATTCTCCTGCGTCTGTTTTCCCCATTAATGTCCACCCAAGTCGAGTTTCCACCAAAAACTAGGTCAGACTTTTAATTGTTTTTATGTTGTTTTCCTGTATATAATTTACCTAAAACATCAGCCACCAATTAATCCATGAATTTCATCGGGAAAATTGATACAGCAAAAGTCTACTTGGCTATTTAAATCAGACAGAAAAATTTTATGTTTCTTAATTTCCTTAATAAATTACCCCGTGGTATTCTCGGAATTCCAGAACAAATTATTTCTTGATTCAACACTTCAAAGTACAACTTGGTATTTATCCAGAGAAAGGATCACTTAAGAATCAAATATCTTTTGTGGGTTTCTGCCGTCTCTTTACCGCCGAATAAACTATGTGTCAAATTCTCTTCAGCAATGCATTCATATCTCACATTTCTTTAATGGCGAAATTAGTCAAGTATGATTTACTACTACCAGAATCAATTAGAACCTTATATATTTCATTTTATTTTCGCATAGACGAACAACGAGTGTTTGCAAAAGAACTTTGCGAATGGGTGTTGCGTTGGAGAAAGTGGGATCTCTTCCGCTTTCGTTTTCTACTTTTTTTCTTCCTGACGTGGGTTTTCAATTTTCATTAATACATATTTCCAGGACACATGACATATAATGAGATTTACCACAAAATTCGCAGGGTGGTACTTTCGCTCTACAAAAACGAAAAACGTGTTTGACTGCAAAACATCGAAAACAAGCCGCCTTTTTTCGTAATATCTGCTTTTTCTCATCATACGATAAATTATGAGCATATGTAATGGTTGCTAAAATGTAATTTACTTGGGGAGCCAGCCTGAGATTCTTTTTGTTTTCAGAAAGAGTTATAAAGCTCTGTAGCTGTCCGGAATTCTTTCCCGCCTTGATGACGCGGAAGATACATTTGTTTATATTATCACAAAGTTCAAGGTTAAACCCGCTTCGAGCTAACCGCACCTTTTTCTTCACTTTCTATTTCCTGCCTCAAAAATTTCATAAGCACGTCTAATTTATTATTTTTCTTCATTCCAGTTAGATGTCAAAGCACATTGAGTTATAATTTCTTTCCCAGACTGTATATCGACTGGTAGGCAAGATTCAATTAAAGGATATAAAATAGAAGAATAATTTGCACTAGAAACGCCTAACATATTTAAAGATCTCAAAATAAGTTTCTATTTTGTCATACAACTTAAAAGCGGTATTTTAGAACCTTTTACTCATTTGCATTATTCATCATTAGTGATGAAGAACTTCTCTAATATAAACTTCGATTAACATGTCAGTCGGCGAAACGTGCCTTTAAACATTCGATGACGTTTTCACTTTATCACCGAGTGGCGGGATGGGATTCAGCAGTTTCTCGCGCCCTTGGACAGCACAATGTCGCCTGCAATAAATAGGTGATATTTATCTTCATTCGCGATTTCTTCGTCATTGTGTATTTTCTGAAACTGAGCCCAAAGGCCAACCATTCTTTATCTCCCCAAACAATTTAAATTCTATTTTTAGGTAGCTTAAATTTCCGTTTTAACGGACTTTCGACTAGTTGAGAATTATTTTCCATTTTCGACATTCTTCAAAATTTTTTGAACTTTGGTTTTCAATTTAATAAATCTCTTCTTCGTACAAACTAAAGCTTTTCGTATTCTTTATCCAGTTTCTTGAGAACACTTCTCATCATTCAAAAAGAATATTTTGAAATTCCTTTTCCTTTACACTAAGTTCGTTCCATTTTCCCTCAACTGCGCAAATAAAATTTCATTTCATCAATATTTTTTATCTTCGTTCAAGTTGTTCTCAAGCAAGTTAGCGACGCGCGTAGAAAGCGCTTCTAAGCGGCGTTCTCAACTTTTTCAATTGATCCATTATTAAACTAGCAAGCTACTAAATTCTAATTCTGTTTCAAAACAATTCCAGATCCCGGCAGGGATGCCAAATAATATTGTGTCCCAAAGCAATATTATTATACCTAAATATAGGTATTCATTTTGAGGTAAAGTAAGTGGGCTTACCTTCTTTAAAAAATCCGGGATCTTTATCTTTTTTTTCGTTCGGGGAGGCACAATAAATCACAATGAATCAAATGAAGAGTCTAATCTTGACATACACTCATCTATTTTTAATTTTAAACATATATATATTAGTTACATAATGACTACGCGACAAAACGAAAGAACACATAACGCGCGAACAGCAAAACAGTTAACAGTTAACAGAGAAAAAACATGACCTCATTTCACTTCATTTCATTCCGTGCGGGCTTGCGCAAAACGGAAATACAGATGGGAGTTTCGCATTTCGCAACACATAACTGAACTTATTTCATTTAGTATTTAAGAACATTTTTAGCAGAATTTTTGCTGATAAAGCTTTCGCCTGTTTTTCCCATTTCTGAATTAATTTTTCACATGTTTTGTCTTATGTTGATGCATAAAATGCGTAGAAAGAAAATCTAAAGTAAAGTTATCAATAATTAAAATACAATAAATGAATTTTTCTGGATTAGAGAGGGTGGGGAAAGGTTGGCTATCATGCGTAGTTCGGTGTAAATGGTTTTCATAGTTCCACTGAACCTTAACCGCGCGCTTCGCAGGATATTTTATGACATTGTAAAACTATACATTCGTTTTACATTTTTGTTAACTAAGTCCTATTATTTAGCCATCGATATATTGAATATTCTTATAGTACCGGCATCTTGATTTTTTAAAAGAACTGGTCTTGAAATTCTAAGACATAAGTATATTTATCATTTACATCCTCCCCCCATCCTCCATAGTTGATCTACTCAAATACAACTTTTAGTGTGTCTACTCATAAAAATAAACGTTCTTACCAAATTACAAGTCTGCAAGTCTAATAACTCTAACATGGGAATTTTTTTTGTCTACAACGCCTACGGGAGTCAATTTTCGAAAAACCAGTTCTTAGTGGGCCTCTATTCATTAAAAGGAATATTTCTGCCAAATTATTTCAAAACCATAAGTTAAAATTCTTGTGTTGAGTGAATGGGTCGCTTTTCTCATATATATATCTAGAGAGATAAAAATGTATGACTTACACAGTTGTTTTTATAATTCCCTTCTTTAGTGCTAAATATTTTACTTTTTATTAACTAATAATTGGACAAGTTATTTTATTTTAAGAACTATTACGGTAACGAGTATGAAAAAGTACTGATTTTCTTAATGAAAATTCTAAGAACTTTTATAGATTAAGTATTGCATTAACTAAATTCATGGATCATGTCTTATATAAATTACTATTATTTATCTTCTGTGAATTATTCAATTACTAATTGCTAAATTATTAGATAGAAACATTCTGAAATTTATTTTCATTGAAGTATATACATGTAAAATGTTTCAGATGATTCTAATTTATACTTTTGTGCATTTTGGAAAACTTACAATTTTTTAGTGTTCAAGTCGGAAATTCTATGAAGTATAAAGATTTCTAAATACATATTTGGAAGAAAAAAACAGATACTATCCTGAAATCATTTGTACTATAGTCCAGGCTTTATTTTACAGCTTAAATTTCGAGCTGTATAAAAGTGTTGATGAACTTTTTACAATCGTCTGGATTTGATCCAAAGATGTTCCTACTCCTCATTCTACATTTTAAAATTTTCATGAATAACTATTTAATAACTAGAAGAATGTATTTCATAAAATGAATTGTTCAAATGGAATCAATTTCATGATACGGTATATTTAACCTTGAGAGTTTAAGGAATTAAACAGGAGAAGTTTTACTCTAATGTAAACCGCAAAACATTAAAAAAATTCTACCTCAGATACTTACATGCAGACGAATTTTTTTTTAATAAATTGAGTAATTTTTGTCAGAATCAATTCTGACATTGAAGCCATATACACTGGTGTGCAAAACTTAAGCAACAATGTAAAAATTTAGCAGATAGCCATGAAATTGCAGAAAAGGAGGTCTGGAGATCAGTAGAGGGAACACGTAAGTCAGTAGAAACGTCATGCGTATGCAAATATCAGGAACAAAACGTCAGAAGCGACGTGAGCGTACGCAAAACGCGTGATGTCGGCGCACGCTGCTCAACAGTAGAATGAAATGAAGGACGGAGACGCAATTCACCATATTCTCTGCAAGTGCCAGTGAGTCAGTTCATGAAATATGGTTAGAAGAAATCATCTGGATGAGACTTCACACGTGGAAGAATGATCGGAAAGCTGGAGGAGGGGCGTACTGTCACCAGTGTAGCTGCAGAGTTCGGAATCAACAAAAGTGTCGTTTCGCGCGCTTGGAAAGCGTTCCAAACCACAGGTACAGCTGTTAGAAAGGTTGGTGTGGCCGCCCGAGGACGACAACTGCAGGGGATGACCGATAAATCATTCTGCAGGCGAAAAAAGTTCGACAGCAGTCAGCAAGCGCCATTGCGCAGAAACTCTGTACAGCAACAGGTCCACAAGTGTAGCGGTTTTACGTGGCCAGACGCCTTCACAAAGGGGCCTGTTCACCCGCCGTCCTGAAAGCTGCCTCCCCGTTGAAAGATGGCCACCGAAGCCACCGTTTACAGTGGGACAGAGAGCACAAAAACTGGACAACTGATCAATGGAGTCGTGTTCTCTTTACGGATGAGAGTCGGTTCAGTACCAGAAGCGATTCTCAACGCGTTTTGATTTGGAGAGATCGGGACCCGGTTTTATCCCAGTAACATCAAGGAAAGACATCGTTACGGTGGTCCTGGAGTTCTTGTCTGGGTTGGCATTATGCTGAACGGTGGAACTGAGCTTCCATTTTCGACAGAGGGTCTGTAACCGGGGATCGCTATTGTGAGGAGGTACTTCTTCCCCATGTGCATCTTTTCGAGGTGCCATTGGCCCAGACTTCATCTTTATGGATGACAATGCACTGCCACATCGCACTCTTGCTGTTGAGGAGCTGCTGGAAAGTGAAGATATCACTCGAATGGATTGGCCAGCGTGCTCACAGATTTAAATCCCATCGAACATGTGTGGGATGCTTTGGGAGACGTATTGCCACACGCTCACATCATCGGAGTACAACCAACAACTCAAACAGATGTTGATTGAGGAATGAGCACTCCTACCTCAAGAAATGTTGCACCAGCTGGTTCTGAGTATGCGGAGACGGTGCAAAGCAACCATTGTAGTAAGGGGAGGGCATATACCATGATAAGGAACATCTGCTTGTTGTTCTTCCTGTTGGATAGACAATCATGAGTCACGATACTATGCGTTCAATAAAGCTTGTTTTTGTTTGATTCCATACCGTATGCGTTGTATTCCTTTTTCAGCGCCGATGCTTTCGTCATCCTTTACGTACATAATACTCTCCCTCATTTCAGAATTTCATGTCTCTCAGATGATTTTTCGTGAAGTTATGGCAATAAACCCACCTGTTGCTTAAGTTTTGTACACCAGTGTATAATAATGTACCCTCATTCATCATTTCCTGTTGACAAGAAATAACACTTAAATAATAAACACAAGTAATATAAAAAAAATTTTTTAAAGTCAGTTCCTACTTAGGTCAACAAAGAAAAATTTTATTTTAGAAAATTGAATTTAATTAATGAATTGATGTTTGAAAAAATCTGTATAAACATCAAGTGTCATCCACTACAAGTTAAAAAAATTTATATACTTGAAGCCAAGAAAAAATTCGCTAGAAAAACTTACTGGCGTCATCTATTGGAGCTAGTCCTAGCTTCGTCAGAAATAACTCGAAATAAATTTAAAATTGAAAAATAAAATTTAATTAGTGAATTAATATTCGAAAAAACTGTATTTGAACTTCAGTGGATGAATAAAAAGTATTTATTAATAATTGCAAATTTGAACAATATACATAAATAAATAAATATATATATATGGTGCCGCACTAAAAAGTGCTACCAGCTCCTGGGGAATGTACTAGGTCTGCAAAGGTAGAAATACAAATACGCAACCCTATTGCAGAAAAAATAAATAAATATAGGGAATTAATAGTAGGAATTAAAAAAATGCATTTGCTTTTAGAAAAAGAGAACTGAAAAATTTTAGATCGTTCATAATTTGAGGTAAAATTACCTCAAAATTAAAAATCCAAAATATGAAACAATAATTTGCATATATATATATAAGTGTATGTATGTGTAAAATTTCTTCTACATTATTTTTTTTTTGAGCAAAAGCACCCAACTTCTGTAGTCTTATTAGCTGAAATACCAGCTCACTACCTGACTAAAGTTTAAATATAAATATATGAAAATAGCATGCAAATAGATGTTTGTTGTTTATATAAAAATTCAACAAAAATGAATAAAATATTGATTTCTTATTTCTCCATTATAAATGGGTTGCTTATTTGAAGATATTTATACCATAGTCTATTAATACTATTATATCCACAACTTTCAATTATTTCTCAATAATATGGAAAAACACTTTTATTAAAAGTGTTTTTCATATTAATCTATAAATTCCTAACATATTAACTCCCGATTTGAGCTTTCCAATAATGCATTAGTGTTATTTTTCACAAATATGATTTTAAAGTTTCAATTCATATATCCGAAACTGTTGAATGACTACAAGGCATAATCATCAGCAGACTCCGGTTCTTCATTTTCAAGCCCATCTTGGAATAATTTTATATATTCTTCCGATAAAACACTTCAAGTTACAAATTAGAAATAAAAAAAAAAAAAATGGCACATTATATCAATCCTCGAGGCAATTTTATCAGCCGGCTGAGATGATACAGTTAAAAATGTTTTAAGTTATCCTCCAAAAGAACCTACATGAGGCGCAGCCCTCACAGATAGTGAGGCATCCTCTTTAGGTATAGGTATAAATCTTTATACCTATGGTATTTTTTCAAACAGGTGTGACTTTTTGAAAATATTTACTTTACTATTTTAAAATTAATACTGAATTAAATCCAGATATTTGAATTTCACTCTTAAGGAATGTGTAGGTTAATTTGCAGAGACTGTTTCACTAGGGATCAATATATCCATAGGAAAAAAAATATTTTAAGATCAGGATTTGACAAGTTAAGAAAAGATCATTGTAACCGATCTTTTTGACAACTGTAAGAACCTTGTATCGAAAATTATTTTCCAATTCTCCAGATTAATCTCCCAAAACTGGATCAAGATGTCAATGGAATCTTGCAAGCTTTATATACAAGCTCTAATCTTACAACATCATGTGTAAGACATTTGGACAGTGAGGTAAAGCACATGCGTTTTGAAAAGCCAAGAAAAAAAATAGCTTTAGTTTTCAGGTTTCGATATGTAGTGCATAGGAATATTTCCCATATATTATAACTAAAAGAGAAAGACAAGTAATGTTTTTAACATTAGCTGAGTTTTTTCCTCACTCAAGTGTTGTAACTTATTCTTGCTCTATTGAATTATTTATTTATTCTGGTTATCAAATGATTCAACACATCCTGAGCTACTAGCTGCCCGAATTTGTCTCGAGCATTGAAATCCAAGCTGTGACATAGTTAGAAAAAACTTATTACAACCACCCCTTATCAAAAGTACTTTTCCAAACAATCACCCCAGATCACTCTCACGAAACCAGATCAAGATAGCCCCCTATGAAGCCTGGCAACCCCCATTTCTCTACCCTAGCATCACCTGATTCATCTAGACAGTGATACCAGGGTACACGCGTTCGTTTTGAAATATCTGTAAGGAAAAGTGGCTCATTTCCTTGCAAGAGCGACAGCAGCCATCTTATTATCAACACACTTTCACTCCCGCTTCAGGGCATCGATACTAATTGCGACGGGTTTATTTCTAAGGTTACACGGGTAGACTGTTTTAGAGTAGACGAATAGCGCCCCCCGGCCAAGGAAAGGAAGATTATTGTTCTGACTACAAACCCTTAAATTATCAAGCTGATGCGATGACCGCAAGTTTAACGATACTCATTAATTACTTTACAAGCTGGGCAAGTAAGAAAGACGCTTTTGAAAGGTCTGCGGCTAGGCAAGATTTGTAGACTTTGGGGCAACTTTTGGAGTTAACCTCGCATAAATTATTTTTTCGGTATCGAGATTATAATGAATAAATTAACGGAATTTTCTAGCTCGCATCATGTTATGCAATATTATCTTTTATCAGTTTTTAGTTATATTGATGGAAATTTAAGAAGATAAGCACGGTGCGGGAGTTACTTTAAAAAAAAATAATAAAACATGGCTTGTGAACAAGGCAAACGTTTTTAATGGATCGTATCTATTGGAAAATAAAAGTATCAAACATTTTAAACTCAGCTTTGATGCTTGATGATGCAGTCGATTTATGTGTTACGGTAGGAAGATAATAATCACGTTGTGAATTTCTCGCTTCTTGTTCCTGATTAAAAACTTAAGTTACATTGTTATAATCATTTTGATAATAATAACACACTTAGGAAGTAGGCTTTTATTTAACAGAATTATTTCCTTGAATCATTAGCATAATTTTACACAGAGCAGCATTTTTTTTTTCTTATTAATTATATAGCACACCGAATTAAATGGTAATATGTGTAAATATGATTGTAAGTACAAAGCAATTATGGACTATTTTTTGCATTGTGTATTTAAAAAAAAATGGGTTGTTATAACCATTTCCCCGAGTCATTTAAGTTTAAATCACTCTTTTTAGAATTAAAAACACAAACCGTTCATTTCTTAAGGCCGATTGATTTTTTAAAGTTTTATTTTTTCAGAGAGAGAGAGATAGACTGTTAAATATTAGAATATATATTATAAACAGTTTAAAATGTACTGTGTGAATGATTTATTGACTGAAATGATTTACTAGATGAAACGATTTAAGTAATTACCGACAATGGTACACCAAAGCAAATTTAAAGACATGAATTCTTATTAAGAATTTCAAATATGAAATTATTTTATAATAAATGATGGAGTTATATATGCATTGCTAGCCTCAAATATTATGCTTTTGACTAAATATTATGAAAATCTTATGCTTATGATGCGACATGGTCGATCTTCGTTGACCATATCGTGGGGTTTCAGCGTAAGTTAGAGGTGTGGGATTCTCGAAATGATGAGACATTTTAGAATTCTTAATATGACTTTTATTAAGAATTTAACTTAAATTACTTATATATCGAACAAACTTATATTAAGTGAGAATAAACCTAAACCCGTAGCCGTAATTAACACAGATCGCGCAATTAGATCACTTATCAATACAATTATACTATATCCGCCTACTCTCAATCTTAATAATATATTCGCATTCAGAATATAATCTACCTTGATTTCTAAGCAACGGTCCAATCCACTTCAGATATTCATCTAAGCTGGCGTACAATGGTATGTACCTTGGATGAATGGCGAGATTTTCGTGATTCTTAGGTAAGCCGTCAATTTACACTTCTATCTTCTCTGAACTGAACTTTCTCTTAATTGCCATCCCGCTTACTAAAACTTCTGTCCTTTTAAAGGTTATCTTATTTGCATCTATCCTTCGTTTCACTTCTTGGATTTGGGTTGGAAAAGATTTGCCATTAATCGTGGCCGTCAAAGAACACAGAGGTTATGTTAGAGAAAGGACGCGTGAGACGTCGCAATGCTTGTGTAGCAATGAGGTTGGGGCTATGGGGTTTGAAACACTCCTCCACATTACTGAAATTTTAAACAGATAATTTCTAATAAAATAAGGTTTTAATTGCTATCTTATTCTCCGTCATCAACAAATCCATGGATTTGCCGTTCTAAAATAATATATATTTTAAGTTTTAAAAATATATGTTGAAAAAAGTATGTGAATATTGCTACAACGTAATACGAGATTATTATAATTTCAACTAATATTTATTATCAAATAAAAAACGTGTGAGGTGGATTAACACGGCGGATCATCAGTGCTTCTTTGCAGGACCTACCGGCCAGGAGTCCGTGACCATGACCAGTAGGTTACCGATGCTTTCAAGTTGGAGAAAGTGCACTTGCTATATTATACATACAACGTGATATCTCTGTTGATGCCAAAGATATTTTGACTATTCTTAACCAGAAGAGAAAAGGCAAATAGAAATTTATTTGTAGGTAATTTCAAATGTTTTGCATTAAACTGGGATTTTTCTTTAAAATTAATTTCTGTAAAATACTTTTAAAAACTATATATCGTAAAATCCGGCGTATAACGCGCACTTCGAACACAAAAAATAAGATCGAAATTTAAGGGTGCGCGTTATACGCCGGGTATAAAAACGATTAGTTTAAAAATGACAAAAGAGATGAACATAAAAAAGATTTATACGTATACCTAAATATAGTTTATTTAAAAGAAGTGACATGCCTTATGAACTAAAAGAGAGTTATAGTTCTAAAAGTATACCATTTTTGCAAAAAATTTCCCTATACATCTCTCATTTTTTTCTCCTTGAAAGTAAGGAATGAAATTTGAAATTAATTTTGAGATGTAAGCTGAAGCTGGAGATCCTTCTCCCCTCTATGAAACGTTTTTCGCAACATCTCTGCCACCGTGTAATAACAAATAAATGAAATATTAAGAATAAAAAGCAAAATTTTTAAAAAAAATTAGAACAAAGTAAAATAAATACATAAATAAAAATTGCGTTTTGCTTCAAATGAATGGATTATACGTATATCAGACAGAGAATTATAACAAAATAAAGAACAACTTTTACTGCTATACATGATTTAAATAATAGACGGAGGTATAAGAGATTAACCCAAGTTAAAATATGAATGTTTTATGGAAGAAAAAAGACTTCTAAAATAGTAAATTCATGAAATTGCACAATAAAAAATAATCGTTATAAGAGAAGAAAAGTAATTTTTTAAGGTTATTTATTAAATATGATATTTATCATCTCTATTTATAAATGACTTAAAATATCACTAGTTAATTTACATATTCTTGCCCGATTCAAAATTTAATTTTCAGCAAAGGTCGGATGACTAAATCTCGACATTTGAATAGAAAAACTTCCTCACTACTAGAATGAGAGACCCTGCCAAATTTTAAATACATATCAATAACTGCGCGATTTAGCAAAAGTTTTCAAACGCAAGCTTTTGTAGTATAGAAAATTCATTTCTTAACAATTAGTTCTTAGACTATTAATTTAGGCGTGTTTTGAGAAGGACGTATTTTGGAATGTTTCAAAATATACTTTTGAGACCACAGAAGCTAAATAATTAAGGTCGCATAGTTGGTGAAATGATTATGATTTCACCAAGGGCTGTGTCCTGAGAATCAAGGAAGAATGCTAGTTAAATTCTACTAAGCCTCAAACGTATCACGTCACGTGATGTGAAAGCTAACTGAGAGAGAGAGAGAGAAAAAAGTGCCATCAGAGATAAGTTCATTGTCACTTTATCGAGATTTAAATTTATGAGGTCCTTTTCTAATAGCTTTGTCGTATGTCCAGAAATGAAACACCTTTTTTTAGCATTACCGATTTATTTTAAAATATTCAAAGAAGCGTTGATAATAAACTCTTAAAATACTAATACAATAATACTCAGAGTTGAATGACTCCTTGGATCTCCTACATAAGAACAATCTTTTTTTAAAAAATCCTTTTCTCTCTCGCTCCAGTCAAATGTGGAAGCGAACAAGTTTCATGGAATATTAATCTAAACTCTTTGCAAATCCATCGATAATATATGTGTTACAGCTGTAAAAAGACTTCCAACTCAATCAGGAAACCACTTAAATCATTTTTTTAAGCTTTGTGTGAACACCAATAAATTAAGATTCTCAATAAATATCTAAAACTGAAAAAAATACAATGCAAACTTAAAAACAATTATACGGGAAATTACAATGGGGTGGATATAAAGGATGATTTAAAGTAACGACAAATTAGAATATTGTAGTCAACTGTGTCAATGAATTTGAATAATTTTCTGAGATGCGCTGAAATTTCTTGAACAAAAAATTGATTACAATGCTTGAATATTAAAAATAAACACATAAAAATATTTTTCTTAATCTGATCGACATTGGATGAATACAATAGAATCGGGGAGAAGAAAAATACTTCGTATTAAAAAGAAAGATACTCCATATTATTCTCGCAAATTGAACAAGTATGAAAATATTGTTCAGTCTGCTAATATTCACAACTTTTTGAAAATATTACTGATTAGTTCGGTAGAAAAGAAAATTTCAAAATAATATGTGGAAACAAAAATGTGATGACTTCGAAAACATTTTACCAATATTCACCAAATATTAAGCAAATATTTTTTCTTTTCCTTACACATTTTTAAAGAAACAGATTTTTGTCAAGAAACTATACACATTTAAATAAGGAAGCAATTTATATGTTTAATGTATGGTTTTTCTGTCTAAAGATTAAATGAAACATATCTAACAATAGGAAAATATTAAGTTATTGTCTTTTTTTTTACCAAACAGGAGACAAATGGCTAAAAGACGATATAAACGCAGCAAATTTAATTTTTAAAAATAAAAACTTGAAATGTAACGCTTTTGTTCGCTTTTTTCTTAATTACTAAATGGAATTAAAGTAGAACTCTGTTTTCTTACATTTTAGAGATCAAAAATCTAAAATAGGAAAGCAAAACTATGACAACGAACACAAGTAATATAAAAGGAAAAAAATTTAATCAATTCCTACTTAGGTACACAAAAAAAAAATGTTTTATTTTTGTTACTTTTTGTTGAATAACTACGTTCAATACAAATATGTGAATACATATGACAGAATCACAATATTAAGCGGCAAAATAGAAAGTGATTTCCTTTTTATATCTGGTGTTGGACTATTATTTTCGTTTGTTGCTGTTTATTCATCCATAAATCACATTCTCAGAAATTAGGCCATCCCAGATAGGATTCGAACCCATGACCTTTGGATTAGAAGTCCAACGCGCTATCCATTGTGCTACAGGGACACAACGAACGATTTTCCTTTTTTATATATGGTGTTGGACTATTATTTTTGTTTGTTACTATTATTTTTGTTAATGAATTAATATTTGAAAAAACTTTATTAATATCAAGTGTCATCCATTACAAGTTTAAAAAATGTATTTGAACTTAAGTGGATGAATAAAAGTTATTTTATTAACGATTGAAAATTTGAACAAGATATATAAAAGAATATATGTAGGGAGAGTGGGAACTAATAGTAGGAATTGAAAAAGATCCAACGTTTAAAGGTACATATAAAGATAGAGACAAAGAATAATACAAGATATAATTATTAATGTAAATAAATAATTTAACTCCTATTATGACAACAAAGCTATAAATTTGCTTAAAATATTTCAAACCTTCACTTGCCAGAATAAAGAAAAAAATAGTTCACTTCAATTAAAATATAAATCAGTACTTTGAGAACATTAAATTTACGTGATTATTCTTCTCATATCATGTTTCCAGAATCAAATAATTTTTATAAGAAATGTCACTAAATTAAAATGAAAAAGAGTAGTTTTATTTTGTTTATATTTATTACGAAAATATTAGATTTAGTACTTTGCGTTAGCGAACATTTTAAAATACAATACATGTGAAAATTAAATAATTTATGAAAGGATTTTTTCTTTCCCTAATAAGTATTTTTGTTGTATAAAGCCAGTTGTGAAATTTGTAAAATCATACTGAAAAGTATTAATTGAATAACCTTTTCAAGCTGCTGCTATGAGGCTTCTGCAATATTTGTATCAAATATTATGAAATAAAAATTAATTGTAGCAAAGTACTTGTTTCTTAAGATTAGATCAAACTTAACAAAGATTTAAGTTTTTTCTCTCAAATGAAAGAGAAAAGGATGGACTTGAGGATTAAACGATTTACGTTTCGAAAAACAAGAAGAATTAATTGAAATTTTAGAAACATAAAACAATAAATAATGCTTGCTTTGTAATCTCAAAAGAAAGAGCAAAAACACCTTAATTTTTTTTAAAAAATGGAATTACTGTGATGTTTATCAGTTTTTGTTAAACTTAACTTAACGCTGATACAATTAATTTTAATAATTTTTTTTGTCAGAAACTTTGTAAAAGAAATTAATTAAAAACGAGCAACATTTTGAATAAATAAGAGCATGGAAAGGTTTAAAAACTCATAACTCTTGTCGAAATTAATCTTATACTAATTATTACTCTATTTTCTTTCGATTCAAAGAATGATGGATTAAGTTTTGAAAGGAACTATATATATACATCTATAAAAATTACAGTTCTGAATAAATGTTACGTTAACTTAACTCCCATATTCAAGTAACCCGAGGTGAAATTTTGCTTCGTTATTTGTTATAAAAGTTTACACTTATGAACTGATGATATATTAATATTTAAAGTGCACAGGTTTCATTCTCACTAGTAATAAACGTGCAAAACGGGGCATTCGATAGGTTTCAGTGGAGAATATTTACAAAATATTGATAAATTTTTCAAAAAAAAAAAAAAAGTAGAAGAGAGAAAAAAGAAAAAAATAAGAGAAAATGTTTGTAAAGTAATTTTTTTTTCACTGTTGATATGTAAATTTGTAGCTAAAGTAAATGAGTGTCTATTAACGTAGTTCTCTCTATAAGGCAACAACGAGAGCTATTGTGCAGAATGCTCAAGGGAACACCCGAAGAGGATTTAGAGCTGCAAACCGATCCCCCGGGAAACAACCCCCCACGTCTAGTCTTTATTGAATAAAACCAAAGTTTACAGTTTTAACAACAGTGTGTACACACACAGTAAAATTTCATAATACAAACTCTAGGTAACCATATGCATACGTAATTACATAATACAAATATACAAAGCAAAAACAATAAAAAGAAACATAAAGGGTGAGAGAAGAAACAAATATTCCCCAGCATTCTTAAAAAGACATCAAAAATAATAAAAATGTTTTAATACAAAGTCACCGTACAGACACAAAGACAAAAGGGGATGAGAACGGAAACATTTAGAAAAATATACTTGGAGCTGTTGCCGACGGATCTCGTAATTTTGAACCTCGGTCAAATGAAGAGGATGACATCTGATCTGGCACTCCCACTTCAAAATACCACACCACGCTAACGGGAGGACTTTGAACCACGTCATATTTAACGTGAATCAGCCCCTAGTGGTTCTCGGGTTCGAACTCATGACATTCCGGTCACAAGCTCGAGACTATAACCACTAGGCTACAGCTGTCACGTTCGCAGTACTTTCTCAAAACTTCTCGTTTAATTTAAACTATCCACAATACATATCATATTGATTAAAAGTAAGTTTTAAAGGGATGTCTTCTTTTTTCGAATTGGCAAAAATAAATTGTATTTTGAAAATTACATGATATTTAAGAGGAAAATATATTCAAGAGGGGAAAAAACTTTTTAAAGTACCAATGTGTGAAAAACACGTAGACTATTTCCGTCAACTTAATAGTTCACATATAAACACTTGTTTCAATTTTCAATTGGTTCAACTGATATAAATTATCTAAAAACTTGCAAAAGAAATTGTATTTCTTTCTCTTTGCTGCTTTTTGCATATAGTTAATGTACAGGAATCAATGCTACCTTCAAGAAAGCGATAAAGGTAAAGTTTTTAAAGGTTTTCATGCTGTTTAAAGTAGCCAAGCTTAATTAAAAAGTATATTACTTTTATGCACGAAAAGTTTTACAAACTAAAGAAAAATTCCGATATATTAAAGCTTTACGGAATGGGAAGCAATTGCAAAAATCCGTTGAATTAGTTTTATGTGAGGTTGAATTAAGTTTGAAAAACGAATCACTAAGTTTTCACGAAGGAATCATGAGAATCGTGACTAAGCTGTAATTGAATGTTCGTCCGTGAAGGAGATTCTGATGCTTTGATATTTTTATCAGCAAATTGGTACAGTTGTATCCAAATTAGAGCTTGCTTGTAAGTCAATAGAACTTTTTTTTCATTTTCATTTAATTTCTTTCAGAGCGATTCTATTTGGTGAACTTATGTTTTGGCTACGAATGTAATGTGAAGTTTTTTTCTGAATTTATACCACGTTCATTTTTTTTAAAGAACCCTGAAAAGCCAATGTTACATTTTAAAGATTTTATTGGTTTTTTAAATAAAAAAAAATAATCATGCGATGTATGCTTTTTTTAAATCAGAAAATTGGTGCAGTTGTATCCAAATTAAAACTCGTGCGTGCATTTCAAAATCAGTAATAAAATTTCCGTTTTTATTTATTTTTTAACGCAGTTTTTTTAGATGAAACTATTTTGCAGTTACGAAGGCAAACGAGTGGTTGAATGCAAATTTAATTTCCATTTCCCATGTGTTTCATAATGAAATAAATAAAAGCCTTGAAAAAACTGAAAAATAAAAGAAAAGTTTTAGTAATAAAAATGCATCTTACAGCCTCATTCACTTTATATGTATCACTTAATTGGAGATATATCTAAAAAGCGTGGGTGTATGTACATAATATTTAACATAATTGAAAAAAATATTGGTTACTACTTAATATTATTATTATAATTAATAATTTTATTATATTCATTTGACTAACGAATACATTCTTTTTTCAAAAAAATCAAATTCGATTCGTTTACATGCCACATTTGCTTTATTTTCATAAATAATTAGAAAAGTGTAAGAGCAACAAATGTATTTTATCAAGTACAAGCAATTTTAGCGATTAAGAGAAAAATAATTACTTTGATAGTAATTTTTAATTAAATTAAAGTATATGCAATTTAACAATCTACAGAAAAGTAATTTTTTTAATTTCATTAAAAATTTTTTCTTGATTGCTAACATTTGAAAAATGTAATTTATACGACAAATATAAATACTCTAATTTTTAACTTAAGCACCCAATTAAAATATAAATAATAAAAGTGTAAATTGCAAAAAAAGTATTTATTTAATTTTATATTGATATTTATATATTTTTTACTCAGTCTAAGTGAAAGAAAGAAAATAATATATTTATAGCAAATGAACTTTCCTAGTAAAATCCTCCACGGTTCCCTGCCTTTTAAATTAATTTTAAAATTCCATTACCCGCTTAGCTAGAAATTAAACTTGGTGCAGCCGATATCTGTGTGAATAGTAAACTTAGCTTAATTTTTTTTACTCTATTATAATAGTCTTTATGTCATATTGCGCTTTCTTTATTTTATCGCAGCTATTATACCCGTCTAAATGACGGATTGCTTCCAGTTCCTGCAGTCATGAAAAAGCTTTTGTTCAATTTTTTCAACTATTGTCGAGACAGAAAGATGATTACAGGCACCAATTTATTTTCTGCACAACTGAATTAAAATAAAAGAAAGAAAAAGTCAATAAAATGGAAAAGAAAATTTTTGTAGTCTTCTCCATCATTAATAAATAGCTAATTAAAGTTATTATTTAAATTATAATTATTAAGAAAACAAGATGAAAAATCTATTATCAAGTTAAAAAAAAGTCTTGGTTAAATTTTAAGAGAAACATTGAAACATATTTCTATTAATTGTTTCTGTATTTGTTACAAAATACCACTCCTTTACTGACTTGCAAGAAATTAATCCTAAATGTATTTTATTGGCGACCTTCAGTCGGTTTACTATGATGGATGATTATTAAACGTATTGGTGATCCATCATAATATTTCCTTTTTATGGTATGTGATCCACGGTATTGTATAAATAATGGGTTTTGAAATATATGAAAGTCTTGCTAAGATTGTTTTGAGTTAAAATCACTTTAAATAATTAAACAACCCACCTACTGTAATACTTGCGGTTTTCGGAGCACCCCTCTTTACTTATTGCATAGCTCCTTTAAGCCTATGCAATACTTCATGAATCGCATAGGTTTGAGAGTGCTGGTAGCCCAGTTTCTCAGCAATCAATGATCAAATATTTTCGATGGGTAAGAAATCTGGAGAACGTGCTGGCCTGGACAGTAGTCGAAAACTTTGTATTTCAATATAGGCCAGGACATGACGGGAAACGTGCGCTATCATGTTGAAAGATGACGTCTCCAAAGTATTGAAAATGCGGCACGGCCACCGTTTTAAAATCTGAGAAATGCAGCACTTGCTGTTCAGATTACCAAAGACGCGAACAAAATGTGTTCCTGTCATGTACCCAATGATGGCCCATACCATCACACAAGGCACAGGGCCCGCAAGACGATATTGAATTCAAGCAATCCCCATGGGTTCTCCAGAAACGGAAACGTCCATCATGGTACTGCACACAGAAGCGGGACTCATCTGAAATACCATTGTGGTTTCGCTCCTGTATTCAGTTTTGGGGTTGAGACCACTGTAAGCCGAGCATCACTATGCTGTATTGTCAAGGGAGACCACAATAATAGTCACCGTGCAGACAATCCGTGCTTCTCCAGAAATCGTCGAAATTGTCTGTGCAGATACTTGTCGTGTGACAATCAAACTCACTTTCTAATTTTAAATCCGTGATGTGGATGTACGATCCTGCAAAGCCATACAATATGTAAGTTCTCTTGGTCATTGATGATCGGAGACCGATTAGGTCTCGCATGGCGTTGTAACGTTTTCCGCCGTGCAGCTGCAAGATCGGTTTCGCTATGTAGATAGAATTACGCAGTTAAAAATCTCAATAGGCACCCCTAAAACATTGCGGGGTTCTTTCATCTGATATCACGATGAAAACGGATGGCCGTGGGAAAACCAACGAAAGATTCCATCTGGGAGCTGGAACCACGAGTGTAATTCGAGGTCTATAAGATCTATCTTGGGTCCCCCACCATCCCAAGAGAATGGAGAGACAGCCCGTTTGAAAAACTTGAAAGAGAAGCTGTATTTGCCTCCTCCTTCACAAATAACATATTCCGTAGAATTGAAATATTAAATAGTTTGAATAACTTGTAACCAAATAAAAATAGTGCAATTAATAGCTATAGGCGTAATAAACGAATAATTTAATTTCTCAAGCTACCCATTAATAACCCCAAAACCTTACTGCGTTCCTTATGACCTTCCAGAATTGATCTGTTTCATATTCGCATGACAGCTACAGAATATCGACAAATGCGAGAATGCAAATGAATTGCCTTTTCCATGGGCCACGATCCGTCTGCTATCGAGTTCCAACACGTGTTGGTTGCCATTTTTCTTAAACAAAGCATATGACGATCTTCTCACAACCAACATTTTAATGCGATTTTTGAATGAAAAACCCAATGCGCAACTTTCCTTTTATGTAGAGTTTGAGATGCCATTTCTTTTTGTGTCTTTTGATTTCGTTTAAATGCTTATTGTTTGGATCTCCAGGCATCTTCCTTTCAAACCAGTTTGATGTTTATGGCCTCGATCTTTCATGGTTTTGCAGTTTTGATGGCCAGCGGTATATATATATATATATAATAGCCCACCCTCGTTTGAATCTTTCTCTCTCTTACGAGTAACATTTTAACACCGCTGTTAGCGACAAGAAATCAAATATCACTTCACGAGGTCCATCTCAAATAGAACCCCCTTTTTTTCAGTTTCCTCTCTGAAGATAACATTTAATAATGTAATGAATCATTTTTTAGTTGAGAAGAATTTCCAGAGTCTTTAATCCTTTTCGGTGTTTGTTGTTTCAAAACATAAGAAATAATTCAGTTGCTTCCAAAAATTAAATATTTTTATTTATAATGTAAAATCACATTTTACATAAGATATGTTTTTAATAACACCGCACTCATTCACGATGGCTATTAAAACTTAAATACATATGCAGACCACCAGAATTACAATTAGTTCCGCCCGTTCTAAGCCGAGTTCAAGGTTAATTTGTTTATCACATTCTACCTTCTGAATCTAGCAGCTTAATGGATCAATTTATTACTATTTTAACGTTCATTGTCTTAGAATCATTGAGCCGATAGTCTTCTGTAACGGGAAAATAGAGGTTGACAAAGTAAGTTTTTAAACTCTTAAATAAAAACTACATCGGTTATAATTCACCGATTTTTTTTCCGTCAGTAAGAAAACAATGATAGGGGAGCATTTCCCCGCCTGCTGTAGTATATCCCGTAAAGGAGGAAATGTTATTCCGTTTTGAAAAAAAAATAATAAAATAAATGCGACCTCTAAAAATAATGTTGGATTTATATCCAGTCCCCATTTCACCGACTTAGACAAGGCGGTCCCATAATCTTTTAAAGCTACAGCAGTAAAAAAATCGAAAGGAAAATAACACAATTGAAAAAAAGAAGCAACATTTCTCATCTTCTACAAGACATTTCGGCAATCAGGTTTTTGTTCGTTATTAAAGGTGGTAGGCGCAGAAATGTTGAACAACATTAGCTTAGCTTTCGTAAACAAGATTGGATTAATATTTATTACTGTTTCCAATGGCCAGGGTAGGAAGGGAAAGTAACAATTGGAGATTTTTCACGCATCGTCTGTTAGATGAATCACATTCCACAGCGGCAAAGTCGAGGAAAATGCAGAGATAGCCGAGGATTCTCATAATGTAATTTACTGACATGACAAACCGTTACCGACAGTAAAGCATGCGAATAGAAATTTTTTTTAGTCTTCAGTAAATATAATTTCGATATTCGTGCATATTTGATTGAGGAATCGTCTTTTTGTTTTAGGATTTTTGCATTTGACTGGTTGAAAAGTAAGTGACATCCGAGACGGAATTTTGTCTGGAATCACTGGTAAAAATGCCTTGAAATGGAAAAGCGAATTTTGACATTTATTGTTCAGTATTGATAACTGAGATTTTATAGGAAAAAGAAAATGTTCAGAAAGGTTAGATTTGAAAGTAAATTCGATGCCGTTAGAAAGAAATCCTAGAATATAAACTCATTATTTAAGTGAACGCAATTGTAAAATCACACAGAACTTATTGAACAAAATAAAAATTACATATGAAAAATTTGATCAATTATTTTAATATTTTTAAAAGATGTTATTGTATCATTGTGAATCTAGCATTTTTAAGGAAGAACTGAGTCACTAAATTTAATGTTATTGAAAGGAAATTGGTTGCTGTGAACTTATCATTTTTATGAAGAATCGTGTGAATGAACTGATCGTTTTAAAAAAGAATGCCAAAAGCCAATATATTTAATGAAAAGTTATCGTTCTCATTCAAAAGCTTAATACTGATTGTTTGAATATAAGGAGATATCTGAAATGAGACTTAATAGCTTGATTGTTCAGTGTATATAAAAGTTTTAAAATAGGCAGGTAAAATATTTTAATTCATCAATAAAACTTTATTTTGGACTTAATGTGGAAACAAGTTTCTAAGAAGTGGAATATTTTTTTATTAATTTTATTAACTATCATGCAAATTAAAAATTTGTAAAACCAGCAATAAATTTCAACAGTCATGATTTTAATTTTTTAAGGAAGAGTGAATGATTGTTAAATTGAACACATAGCTCATTGTTTTTGATGACCAATAATAAATTGTGAATTTCCATTTTCACTTATCGAAAAAATTGGTGATTTTCTAACGGGTTCCGCTTTTGATTCGTTAGTGAAATTTTTGTGAAATGGAGAAAGAATATAGATGTTTCACACAAATAAATATAAATAACAGGATATATAACAAAAGTATTATCGAAAGATATTATTTCTTTTGCTTCAGAATCTCGGTGTAATTTTTACGATTCAATAATTAATCATTTAAATAAATGAAATTGTAAGAGAAGAATTTAAATTGTATCAAATAAATTAATATTTTAACGAGAAATCATTTCTTATTTTAAACCACGTTTTCATAAGCGTAAAAAATTTTCCGATGTCTGAGAAAGAACATGAAACAGTTACTTCGAAGTATACTATAATTTGCATAAATAAGCAATTAACTCTAATGATGAATTCTATTTCAAAATTAATGGATGTCATTCAAAATGAATGTACAAAGTATCAGATAGAATCAAGTTTGTTAATAATACCAACATACTCACTCAAATATAATTTATCGTAATATATTCGTATGTTGAAATATATTCGTCCAGCATCCCGAAAAATAATAATAAAAAAATATTGTAACGATCAAATAAATTTAGATAATTTGAAAAAAATTCTGATTTAAGTATTTTTTTGTTCTTAATTGTCAATATATATTATGCTGCAAACAGTGGGTGTAGCAATGGAGGGATGTGCAGAATGTATATTAAAATTTTATAAATAGATCCCTTCACATAAAGTAAAAAAAATGCTTACTTTTATACCCTCTTACCAGAAAAAATTCGAAATCTACATCAACATTATTTTCCTCTTGAAAATAAATAATAAAATTCGAAATTAATTTTGAGAAGTGTGTGGAAGATCCCCCCTCTCTTTTCCATGAAAAATTTCTCGCTACGTCCCTGTTGGGACGTTAACATACAATCAATCAGTATCGTTTAACAGATATTTTTCCAACAACTAATAATGAAAATTTGTAGCTATAGAACTTGAAATAACGGTAAGAATTGAAATATTGTTTAACGGAAGGGTACGCGTATTAAAACATTCGAAAAAGTATACAACAAGGGCTCTTAGCTGTGGCGTGCCAAACCAATCTACTAATATTATTCAGCATGCCACATAATAGGACATTTTTGAACCAATTCGATTCTCGTCATTATACTAGTAGAGTAAGATAATAGAGGTAAATAATATAGTACAGTTTTATTACATATTCATTTGGCATCATTTAAATATATTCCTCAACATAAAAATAAACTGCATAAAATAACTACGAGTATTTCTTCAACAAAAAAAAAAAAATTAAAATTGTGCATATATTATGCATTTTTAAGCATATTGATTAAAATAAGAAATAGACAACGTAAAATATAAGCATTTCCCTACATTGTAGTTAAATAAAAACTTTAATACGAACTCAGTGCTTGCACTGTTCTACTTTCGTATTGTAAAATTAAGGGTATTATTTGTGACTTTTGATTTGACACGATCCTGAACATTCAGCTGTTAAACAATTTTTTTCAGGACTCAAAACGTTTTTCATGAGTTAAGATTTTTTACTTAGATATGTAGAACCACAAAAGCGGAAAGCAGAGTAAATGCAATTTTCTCTCTTCAAGCAATTAAATCTCTCCAGAAATAACATTCAATAATAAACAAAATAGCTGTAAATTTATCTTCAGTTATCTTTCGGATTTTTTCATAATTCCGAAATTTTCCGTAATTCTGAAGATGTATGTCAAATAATGTCCATTACAAATTTAACAGTTTTCATCCACTCAAAAATTGACAAATTTGTAAAGTAGTGCAGAGTGCCACTGAGAAATGTACCACGTGCCACATGTGGCATGCGTGCCATAGGTTGCCGACCTCTGATATAGAATAATGTACTCTTCTGATCTTGCAGGTAAAATTTTATACAATTGGGACAAGCTGAAATATTCAAAAGTTATTCTTTAAGTGTTTGTATCTAACAAAATCGAATTTTTTGGAAGAGTATCACAAATTTCATTTTATGGTATTATATAGACACATTTAGGTAATATTTTAACGCTCTGAAATTGATTGTATGTGTGCTAAAAGTGTTCATGTTTTATAGATTTTTCACCTTGGATTTTAGCCTTCCCTAACTTTGCCGAATTTCAGTGGATTTACTTTGATTAATTTTTTATAAAATGTTCAGGTTACGGAAAAATAATTTAGACTAAGAAAATTGTTCCTTTATCTATCAAACATATTTGCAGCTCTGAAAATGAGAGGAATAAAAACATTAAGCTTTTACTTCTGTTAAGTTATAAATAGTAAGATGCAAGTTGCCGCTGTAATAAAAATGTAAGCCAATATCTGCAATTGTCTTAACGACATCAATATCAGTGATAGTACAAAATAATGACGAAAATTCGTTAAATTTCTGTCATCTCCCTCCTATTTAGTTAAACGTCTCTCCCTCCTCTATTGCTTAGTAAGAAAGGTCATAAAGGAAAACTAGAAAATGTGTCGCAGCAGTTTTTACGAATTTTAATAAACTTCGAAAATGAATTTTAACTCACAGGAACTGATAGAATTGACAGAACGGAATAAAATCATACAAAATGACATAATAAAAATGTGCAAAACTGACAAAGTTAGCTTTTTTAAAGCGTTTAATTTCTTGTTACCTAGGAACAAGATAGCTGATTTATTTAATACGGGTTTTTGCGTATCTGGAGTCCTGTGATGGTATCGAGTTATGTGTATAATTACAGGAATATTGATAAAACAAGTCTCTTGATCACGTTGATAGCACGGTAAGATGGGTTAGTCATTTTATCTGGATTTAATTTGATTGTTTATTTACGTCGCATTTTGAAGCTTCACAAGGGCTAATTGTGACAAACTGCGAAATTCTAAACCTCGGTCGAATGACAAGGACGACACCTGTGCTGACACTCCCCTTTCCAAACTTCTACATCACGCCAACATTTTAGTCTCGTCAGATTTATAATACATCAGCCCCTCTACATGATGAAACTTTAGTGGCACCAGGACTCAAACCCACAACTCGGCAACACTGGCCACTTGATACACTGACCACTAGGCTATCTCGGCCACCGTTTTGTATGGAAGTACGCAATTTAGAATCCAGTATTTCAGTGGCTGTCAATGTCAATGTCATTTCTTTCTAATAAGTTTAGTTTTATATTTAAATAAATAAAGTATATTTCAAAATCTCTGAATCCGTAGAATTGCTATTCATAAAAAAATTCAAATTTTACAAATAATGATATCCATCTAATTTTTAGTGGTTTTCATAAAATTTCTCTTATGATAAAAACTAGCTAGAAAACTATTTGTAGATGTCAGCAACATGTATAAAAATAAAACTTTAGTCTTAATAACAGTTATTTATTATTGTTATATATGTAATATACTCAACACCTCAATTAGAATACTTTTAATAAATATTGTGTTAACTCTCAACGCATGGATGCATCGCCGATAACTGTGATTCAAAATTTTGAGGTTCGTTGCAAATGATTATGTGTGTGTTGCCTTCAAATTCTTAAGCCAATCAACCTATACATATTTTACCCCACTGATATTTTTAAAGCAATTATTTGATATAGTTAGATTGCAAAATCTCACATTTATATGAAAGTATAAATTATTATGCTTTACATGATATTTTGAAAACCTTTATAATTTCAATAAATGTAATTATTTTTTTATACTTACAACAAAACGCGAATGATTAAAATTAATTTATTGTGTGAATACATACAATAAATTAAATATTAATGAAATAAATATTACGGGGTAAATAAGAATAATGGAAAAAAATAAAATATTGTGTAAATTTATTTAATTGCAATTAGTTTTGTGATCTCTTATTCTTTTGTCTTCTACAATACTTATTCCAGTAATTTTAGAGGAATTTGTATTCTTTTTTAATGTTAAAAGTGTGTAATCAGCTTTTTATGTTATAGAATCTTTAGTACAAGTTATAACTTTTGATCCAATTTTTTAATAATAGATGCAAAAAATCATATCACATAAATTTAGGCTTAATTTCTTTAACAATAGCTCTGTTACCCTTTTCAGTTTTAACCAACTGGTATCGTATAAAACACCTTCAGAGTAACAACAATTTTTAAGGTCAATTTTTAAAAACAAGTATTTGATAAATTTTTTGCTTTTATTAAAAAGGCTAGTTAAATTTCTCAAAGCAATTTCTTTCTAACCAAGAAATTGTATTAAAATGCTTTTCTTCTTATACTGACTATCCAATTTTAAATAAAGGAACTAAGATTTTGTTTGTACCACTCAATCTTCAACTCCACCTCAAAGAGAAACTTGTTCTCTATTTATTACAAAAATAACACAGCACTATCGCTATTTAAGATTCCATTCCAGATATTGCTTAAAAATCTCGCTTCACCTGTATAACAAATAACATAACACATCTCTCAACACACATTTTTTACCCATTCAGCACAAGTACCCACCCCGAAATGCAGTTTGCTCTCTAAAAACCTGTATTGAGTACTAAGTAAATAGGGCAAAAAAGGCGGATTAGAAAGCCGATAAAATATCAGCTTGAACGAGAGAGACTTAAACTAGGTTAATTTAGTAAATTAGCTGGTGGGTCGAAAGGTAACCGAACATTAAGCTTTTGTTATCTCCTGAAAACAACATAGCAGAGTGTTTTACATTAGCATAATATTCGGTATTGCTTCAGCACTTCATTTTCCACACACTCTTATCTTTCTTTCATATTCCTAACAAATTGTACAACGAGGAAGTATTGAATAAATAAAAGAGTGACTCGAAGTAAGAGACCAATTACACGTCGGCCTTTGGTAATCCAATTGGTACACATAAATTTCCTTGGCCTGGAGCTTAGTTTCCAGTAAGTGCAAAAGTATGCATCGGCTGAAAATAATGCATACATGATCATGCTTGTTTAATACTGACATTAGGAGATAATTGATGGAGAGGATTTTCATGAAATGAGATGTTTTTAAGAGAATGAGCATCTATGTTATTGATTAAAGGATGGAATATTTGATTATAGTATAAGCTAAAAATATAAAAGAAAAACTAAAAAGTAGTTAGGTATCAATATTTCTAAATGTAAAACAGCTGAGGCGTGTGTGGGTTTGTAGTGTATAAGAAAGAAAAAATCTACTTATCGTGTACTCTCAAAACGAAAAAAACCAAAGATTCCTTTATTAATAGAAAGAGTTGAAAAATTGGGAGTTAAAAATCTAAGAGAATATTCAAAATTAGTTATATCATTATTATTAAAGCATGTGAGAGTTCAGGAGAAATAAATAGAACTAATAACCAATTGAACATCTCATTCAAGAAAAAAGTATTTTATTCAATAGCAAATATATATAAATATATGTTACTTAAATCCCAAGAAAACAAGGAATAGTTGTAATTCTCTATTGAAGGATAAATTTTATATCTGCCAGCAGAAAATGTATTCACTTTTAATTTACTCTTAAAGAAAGAGTATAAAATGTTTAAGCTCTATACTAAAAATCTGAGACGCTTGTATTTTTGCATAGATTTAAATTGTTTCGATATTTTCTAAGATGTTTTAAAATAAAGGATTTCAAGGAAGAATCAATATTTGAAACTCTGTCTGGGTAATCTGTAAGAATGAATGTATATGGATTTTTTCCATGTTATACTATTGAGGAAAAACACAATTAACGAAAATTAAGATTCATGAAATAAAGTTATAATTAAAACGGCTTAAACATTTTTTGAGGCTTTTGTTGAGAAATTTAATTCTATTTTCATTAAACTGTTTTAAAAAGAATATAGTGTGTATCTTTATTTTAAGAAAATATTTTTTTTGGGAGCTTGTTTTTATTCACCTATTGTGTGTGAATAGATAAGAAATTTTTGAATTTATTTTTGAATTTATATTTAGACTTCTTTTTATTTCAAAACTTTTGATGAGTTTAATCTACCACTATACACATCTATTATAAAGGGAAAAACTCGCAGAAAATTGTGAAATCTTGTTTTGTATATTGTAACATAATATTTTTTATTGAATTTTTTCATTGGATCATCATTCAGAGCATAAACATTTACTTAAAATCTTCACAACAGTATCCATTGAAAATTAGACCATTTGCTTCATAAAAAAATAAATTTATTTCACAATTTAAAACAATATGTGCACACTTTCTGTTGAGTGTAAGAGCCTTCGACACTTTCGCATTTCGAGGAGAAGAAAGACTATCTCATTTACACTTTTGATGTCCCTGGGTTTCCCAAACATTCTATTTTAGTGTTTTTTTTATTTTTTAATTTTTAATCCAAGACAAAAATTAAAATTTTCTGGCCCAGATAACGTTTTGGAAAACGTCCAGTAATAGCTAACCTTTTTTTGAAAAATATAAAAGACTTAATCTAGAAAATTATCACGCAGTGACCTTTGCACAGAGAACCAATATCGGTAGTGTTAAGTGAACTGTACAGACAAGGGAAACTTTCTTTCTTTAAAAAGTTACATTAAGGGATCAGTTATATAATTAAGCAACATTTACGTTAAGAGTACGAACTGAATTCTGAATAAGGTATTAGGTAGAAAAATGTCAATTTTCATGAAAATTCGTGACATCATAATTCAAATATTTTGTAATGCTGGTTTTAAAGATTTGAAAACATTCCAAAAACCAGCACCTTTACCATTTAAAATGAAAAAATTCATTTAGGAAATGAAAGATGGAGCACATTTTATGGAACAGAAAAAATCCCGCTTAAAAATAAGTAAAATATCCTTGTTTGTTTTAGGTAACAAAGTCAAAATAGAATAATATTGGTCTCGGAGGGATTTTCAATCTGAAATATATATATATATGTACTGATTTCAGGTCTTATTTTTCAACGTCATACGAAAAGACAATAAGAAACGTTAATCAAATATAGTTCAACATACATTACCTTGTAAAATTTTGACAAACATGTAAATTCGTAAAAAAGTAACTTTGCTTTTGAGACTAGCTTTATCATATAACTCAGGCTTATATTAGGTTTATACTAATCAGGCTTGTATTAGGTTTGTCATTAAAAGCTCTAAACTGCATGGCTAAAAACCTTAAAGGACTGATTCTTTCAAAAAACGGAGATATTGGGAAGCGAATTAATTAAGTCACTCTCCTTATCCCCTAGTCTTGAAATTTAATTTGAATTCCTTTTAATAAGTAAAGATCCCCCTAAGAACGGTGTTTCCGAACATCGACTCCTATGGGTGGTTAAGGGGATGACTAAAATCCCCCTTTTTAAACTATTGCAATCCTACAGACTTGAAATTTGGCAAATATGATTCTTTTATTGATTAGAGATTCACTAACAATGGTTTGTGCAGAAATTGAATCCTAGGAGGAATTGCGAAGATTCTTCGCCCAAAATCCTCGTTTTTTAATTGTTAGACCTTAAGCTTGGCAAACATACTTTTTCCGTAGAGCAGAGATCCACTAAAAACGAGTGTTGCAGAAATTGACTCGCAAAGGGGTTTGCTGAAAGTTACGGGGTGCATTATAGATAAAAAAATTCCGTTTTCGATCAATTAGATTTAAAAAGACTTGTAATTTGACAATCATGTTTTTTTAAATGTGTAGAGATCCGCTAAAGTGGTATTTGAGGAAATAGACTATGGAGGGCTGGGAAGGGTACAGAGATATAGATGATAAATATGCTCCTATTTTAGAAATCCCTGTCCTTTCTCCAAACCAAGAGGTGAGGTCTATAAGAATATTTTTTAATTACAATCGAAGGCTTAGTGCTGGGACATAAATAACAACATAACAAAGGAACATGTAGTCTTACAATGTTGTAAAACATCCAGCGAAACGGGCAAGTAATGGCTAGTATAAATATATGCAAGGATAATTAAGAGTTATATTTTAAACAAATTCTATTTCCCATTTAATATTTATTCAGAATTTATCTACTAGTTTTTCGAAAAATTGCTAGGGAGTTTTTATATGTAAAAGGTAAGCATTTAAATTGAAGACGACCATAATTTGATGTAATTGCATGTTTTTCAAATTGATTATTATTTAATTCAATATGTCAATGTTAGACATTTAAAAAAAACCATGCGAAATATTATTTTTCGGATTCGAATTTTTATGGTCTCCTTGTGTTGTTTTTCCAATCCCGTTGCATGATCTCAATGAAATTCAACAAACCGATTCGAACCCGAACTTTTGCAAGTTTCGTGATTTGCGGTTGACAAGAACTGCAATGCAAATCGAGCGACTACTTAAACTCGACTCGTGTTAGTTTTTTAGAGAGAAAGAGAAAGAAAGGAAATATAAGAAGTGTGTTTTAGCTCTTAAATAAAGAGAGGCTGGTTGGCTATGCAACTGTATGTTGCATGATCATTTTAAGATGATAAATTCGTTTTAAATATTAGACTGTAAGCAGACGGTTCGAATCGGATGTCTGGTAATGTTGACTTTTTTGAACTAAGATTTTATTAGTCAACTTATTGTTTTTAATCGCTCCAGTGACGAGCACATTGACTTTATTCTTGATTATTATTAAAAGTCATTTTTAAGAAATGGTTTTCATCTTTATGCCTCCTCGACACAAAAGTTTCACTGCTTGCTTTGCCAAAGCTTGTGTTAGTTTACTGGGAAGTGTAACAGTCAATATCCTGAACAGAAATCTAAAGCAGAAAATTTTTTCGCATGCGTTAATTTATCCAAACCTGCATCTCTCTCTCACAATTCGTGGAATTAGTTCCGCATCAAGATTTTTGATATGGTCGATACAGAATCGTATTACGAGCATTATCCTCCATTTTAAAAGCCAAAGTTATTAGTGTAGAAAAAGAACTCCGAGATGGTCAAATTATTCCTGGCCTTAGCACAATGGGACTAATTGTTTTTTCCCTTCAGCGTCATATTTAGGAGAGGATTTGTAAGGGCGGCTTGCAACAGGTAATCCTGAGGTAAGCCTTATGTTAAGGGGAGTACAATTTACTACACCCATACCAAATTTCTTTTTAGAAATGAAATGCTTATTATCATCATTACTTACAAAGTTATCCTAGTCATTATTAGGGATTATTTCTACAATAAAAACACGAGCACCTTATATTATTTATAATTAATCTGTTTCATTTTTCCCAATTTATTTACTTTTACTATTTTCGGTAGATCCATGATGAAATGATGGCTGTTTGTGGGGATAATAGCCCGTTATATGAAACTGTTTCGAGGTGGAAAATAAATTTTCAAATTTCTCGCGTCCTTCACAGATAATCCAAGAAGTGCTGTCACAGTGAAGAAAGTGAAGGATTTTATCCTCTTTTAGACTGACAAGCAACAATCCTAGCACTACGAATAATTATATTTGAAAAATAAGAAGCAATTTTATGGTGATAATTTGAATTAATTTCTCGTAATTTTCAGGTTTTAGATAAAATTTCATTTAATGAGAGTGATCTTCGAACTATTCCAATTCAAAGACACAACGTAAACCAGAAAGTTTCTACATTGAAGTAAATGTGTTTTATTATTTTTGTGTGAAAGTAAACTTAATTATAGAAATATATGGCAAGAAATAATATTATATTATAATCAACTCAGAACTAAAATTTCTATTTCTAAATTAACTTTTTATTTCGCCGTTAGATTACTTATGAAAGTTAAAATTGAAGAATTGAAAAGGGCTATAAGCCACAAATACCTTTGTAAAATGGTTGAAGAGAGGTAATTGTTTTTGCATTACATGTATATAGTTTGTTATATTGTATCTTTTTCATTATATATATATATATATATATATATATATATATATATATATAAATGAAAAAGATACAATATATGGTTTTAGATCAATGATTTCAAATAATAATAAAATTATAAAAAATCAGTTATAAAACGATATTGAGCAATTTATATACAAAATAGCTATAAATTATAGTATGCCTATAGAGGCATTCACAGAATTCAAAGGTTATATTACGCAGCATCTTAATAAATATAAATTGATACAAATAATAAAATCTTTTTTAATGATATTAAAAATGAGATTAAAAAATTGCAAAAAATAAATTCATTATAGTTTATGTTGATAAAGTGCCAGGAAATTTTGCCTTCATATGTAAATACTATTATAATTTAATGATTAACATAATTTTTGATAATAATACAGCTTTTATTAAGTCATCAGTTTCTGAAAGAGAAATAAATAATCGAATTTTGGCTTTTAATAAACAATTAAGAGTTCAAATTAATAAAATAATTTTAAATTTCCACATATATTTCTTACTCCCAAATTTCATAAAGACCCAGTCAAATTTAGGACATTTACAAATGGATTTAATACATTTATGAGCAAAACAGGCAAAATTCTAAATGAAATATTACATGATACAATAAATAATCTTAAATCCACAGCCAAACTTAAAAATAGTAAATCGCTTATTGAACAAATGAAATATAAATAGTTAAGATTTTGAAGATCTTTTTAACTCTATTAATATTGATGATATGATTAATATACTTGTAAATTTACATAAAGAAAATTTATTTAATAATGTTAATTATGATAGATTTGGTTCACTACTTAGGTTTGTACTTAAAGAGAACTATATGTTTCATAAGGGTAACTATTATCTGCAAATTAAAGGAATGCCACAAGGTGGCCCTGCGAGCAACTCTATTTCCAATTTATACTTGCATTATTTTCAAAGTAGTTACATAAATAATTCTAAATATTATATTTATCGTTATATAGATGACATAATCATTTTTGGCAAGCAAGTCAATTTTATACCTAACACTAATTTTTATCCACAATATCTGAATTTAATACAGACAAATAGTAACAAAAATGAAGCAAATTTTCTTGACATACATATCAAATTAATAGATAATGTAATAGTTTCTAATATTTATGATAAAAGAGAAGAATTTAATTTAATATTATAAAAGTTCCACATTGGGAGAGTAATGTACATATTTCTATATTCAGAAATACTGTTATTAATTATGTACAACGCGATAAATTTCTGGTGTCAAAAAAATTAGAAATAATAAATAACTACAAATATTTTACTAAATAGTGCTTAAATCAGAAATACCCAATGAATTTTATTAATAGTTATATGAATAAAACTATTCAAAGTAGTAAGGATTAAAAATTCTTAGATTATATATAATAATAGTTTATTACTATAAATTTACATATTTCATAGTTATAGCTATCTCCATATTCTAATATTAGTTAAAATTACTTTCTATTATTTAATTCATATATACTCAGCCCACAAAGTTATGATAATTTGTAACTCTTTTTTAAATTTTTTGTTTCTATTTTTTTTTAATACTTTTTTAGGCAATTTCAGCCATTCCAGCTTTCAATCTGCATTACGGGCAGAATCTGGAAACTTATTTATTGCACCCCAGATTTAGCGTGGGCTCTGCATTTTCAAGTGCAATTTTTGGGGTAAGTTACCTCTATCTTGAAAGGATTTAGGTAACCCCATATACTTTCAATGGGTTTTTTGCTCAGTATTATTTACATAAAGGGGAAGGTTTGGCCAAAAACATGTTCAACCCCATTTTATATAAATTTTTTTTAATATTAGCTGTCCTAAGTCGGGAATTTTTATAATACTGCAGCATCCATTTTTAATTTTTAATCCCGGTTGCCGTGTCCTTATTGTTGATTTTCCTACTGTCTATGTGTTTTTTGAATGTGATTGTTGGATGTTTATCTCTTTTTTTGCAGAGAAAAGACTATATATATATATATATATATATATATATATATATATATATATATATATATATATATATATATATATATATATATATATATATATTTATATATATATATATATATATATATATATATATATATATATTACCTTTTAATTTTTGTAATTTTTTTTTGAAAACGGACTTACTCTCCATTATTTATTTATTTTTTTTTGAAAATATTTAATCTAATCGAATATGTAAACACATATTGGGTTATTCTCTTGTGAAAGATACTCCTTCCCATTTTCCAAAAATGTAAAGCCCAAAAAAAAAAGTTCTTTGGAAAATTTTGTTTCGACCACCCCCCCCTAGGAAAATAAAAAAACGTTATATTTTATTTTCGAAAAATCCGGAGGGGTTACCGGGGAAAAATTAATGTAACCCCCCCTTTTGGAAACGGGCTTTTGGGGGGAATCGAATCAAAAAACCAGACCAAAAAAATTTTGGATGGAAGCAAAAAAAATGGGGTATGGGGGAAAAAAATTTAAAAGGGGAGGGGGTCCAAAAGGAAGAGTCTTTAAAATTCGGCTCCCCAGCAAAAAAAAAAATGGGGGATCAGGGGCTCCTGGCGGAAAAAAAGGCCAGAAAAAAAGAGACTCGGATTACAACACCCGGGGTACTTTGGCTGTTAAAAAAACAAAGAGGGAGAAAAGGATAATGTTTTGAAAAACCCTTTATTTAATTTTTTAATTTTTTTTTTAAATAAAAATTTGAATTGAAGGCTAATTTTTATTTTTACGGTAAAAAGGTTTTTAAATAATAAAAGGGGTTTTCCCCATTTTGGGGTTTTTCGAATAGTAGAAGGCTCTTTTTTTTTCCGAAACAAAAAAACGGAAAAAAAGGGGGGTTTTTTTAATATTAAAACGAAAAGGAAAAAAAGGGTGTGTTTTTTTAAACTTCACCAAAAAAAGTGAAGGGGAAAAATTTGCTGAGGGAAATTTTTTTTAACGCTATAAAAAGATTCTTAAAAGCTATTGTTGCCAGCACAATTTATTGATTTCTATAATTGAACATTAAAAAAGAAATCGAAACTATGTATTAGATTGAAAAAAATATTAATACGTTTAGTTAATAAAAATAAATGCATAATAAATATAGCATCCGAGAAAGTTCAACGAAAACATGAATAGTTTAATCACATTAAAAAATAAAAGGAAAAAATTATAACCTTGACTTAATACGCAGAAGTAAATTTACTGAAACTCAAACAAATCTCACTAAAAACTTTAAATATTTATTTTTAAGGATGCATATAAAATGTTTCTTTTGCCATAATTTTTTTGGGGAAACTAAATTTAAGGAGAGACAAAAATAAAATCGGTATAAGAAAGTCACTTACAAATAATCTTCAGTTCTGTCATAAGTAACAGAAATAAAAAAAATAAAAATTGCTTAATGGATTCCAAAGTCTCATTAAGTCAGGATTTCTTAATAATAGTTTCTTTCCATTTGCATATCATTAACGAAGTACTGCGTGAGCATTACCAACCTTATTCTTTGAAAAATTTGAACCTTTTAAAATGGATCATGTTATAAATTTTTTAATCTAAAACGAGACACAGAGAAAGAGATAAGGTGTCCTGATCACGCACCTGGAGTTATTAAAAAGTTTTTTGTTAAAATGGAGAGACTTTAAATTCATTTGAATGTGAAGTGGGCTATTTGCAATGGTATTCTTTGGTCTACCGATAATAAACGGATTTTAAATGGTTTATTTAATGGCATATTTAAGTTCCTATTTTAGATTTTTAGTCATGAGTTAGTTACAGCGCCATTAGCGGAATTTACGAAAAAAAATATTAAAACAAACGAAAGAAAAAAAGAAACGAGATAATAAGAATTTATTAAGTAAACGAAAAAAATGACATGTAAAGAATATCATGTGAATGAAAGAAATATTTAAACCCATGTCAATTAAACAGTGACTCTTGATAATAATCTTATCATTGCTTGATGCAGGATGATCTTAAATTGTACACTTATTTCTGTTTTTCCACAATAGGTACTTTCCCGAAAAATGCATGTAAAAATATTTTTTATCCATGGAAAAGTAGAAGATTAGTTCCAATGCTAAGAAATCAACAAAAAGAACTCAACAAACCTTGAGAGTTTTCATGCTAGGATCTTAAACATTTTAGAATTCGGAGCAATAAAAACAGCGCACCCTGAAGGAAGTGAGGTACCACATGAAACTTTGCTAATTAGTTCGATATGAAAGTGAAATCGAAGTTAGGTGTCAGTGGCATGACCCAGCAGTTTCACTCTGATCGGGAAGTGGGGAACATAGTGGAAGATTCCTTAACGTAATAATTCCATTCCGTCTCTAGGACTTTAAGGCTATTTTCACGTAATGCTAAGGAATAGAGCCCGAATTTGGAAATTTTTTCAGTTATAAAATAACTCCAACTCTAGCTTTATATTTGGACTTCTCTCTTCTATATAGAGCAGCATATTTCTTCTGAATAATACATTTTAACTTATTTAATAAAGTTTTGCAATTTTTCTCCCGATTTTCCTCTCCTCGCTAAATGAACTATGTCTTTACATGTTAAAATAAAAAAATAATTATTTATGGAATATTTTGACATTTTAAAAATGTATTAAAAACAGATGCATATATAGAAAAATTGCAAATTTCATAAAAATTGAGACGTTTTATGTCTCAAAATGTGCTCCCCATTTAGTTCAAGCTCTTTTATAGTTGATGAAGACAGTCTTAATAAGAGAAAAATTTCTGGTAGATGTGCGAGAAGTTTGACCAGTTTGAGAGAGTTTTTATTATCGACATGAAAACTGCAGTCTGGCCAAAGCATTGCTTGGAATGCATTGTCAGAGCATGTTGTGAGCTATGGACGCAAAATAGATGTCTAGGAGCAAGCAGGGAATGAGTGGGTTTACAAAGCGATTGGATCTAAGAATGGTGTGTTTAACTCTCGTAGATCCGTCAGTGACTCGTTTCACGATACAATCAGATGTAGGACTGCCAGTTATTCCCCAAACCATTTCCAGACATCTTGTCAAAGCGAATCTGCAATCCAAGCACCCTTTTGGTGTATTGCCTTTAACACCGAAACATTAGTGACTTTGTCTACAGTTGTGCCAAGCCAAAGGAGCAATGACTAAAAGGACTGTTTAGAAATTATTTCCGGTGCTTTGGAAACACATAACCAAGTAGGGTATGAAGGTATAATGGGGAGTAATACAATTCCACCTATATTGTCACGCGTCCCACTGCTCACATAGCAGGTCTGGGGTTCTATAGGGGTTGGGCATAGCCTATTATAGCCTGTCCACTCTAATTATGGTGTATGGAACCCCTTAATAGTTCAACGTTGAATTAATGCCATTCTCGAACATCATGTTGAACCTTGAATAATATTCCAGGGGCAATTTTTTCGCAAGATAATGATTATCCGTAAACAGCTTGAGTAGCTCAAGAGTTTCTACGTCATGTTCAGACACTCCCATAGAATTTACGAAATAAGAATCAGATGTAAATTACGATATTTGTTAACTTATACAAGATACTTTTTTCTGTTATACAATCGTATCTAGAAATGGAGTTCTTTTGTATACATAGATAGTATAAAAATACTAAGAAATTACTCAATTGGTTGAAATGCAAATTAATCCTGTATTGGATTATATATTTAGCAGCGAATATTATTAATTACTTATTAAACCTGCATGACGACCATTATTACGGTGTGCAGCCCAAAGATGCTTAGTGATACTGATGCGTCTTTTGGGTACAGGAGTGGCACCATGACATCTTTAGAGAGAGGCCCAGACGAGTCCCGATTTTGCGTGCTGCATAATAATGAACGTATCCTTGTCTAAAGCTGAATTCCCACCAAGGCGTACAAACGTCGAGTGTCAAGCGTCTAGCAAATCAGAGACTTCATCTTGGGCGAAATGAAGTCTCTGATTGGCTGGGGACGCTTTACACTCGACGTTTGTACGCCTTTGAATTAGCAAAGGCATCAAAGAGAATGCACGTAGCCTGCTTGCGTTCTGATATCGTCAAAAAGATCTGTATCTGGCGTGACAGTATGGTCAGCCATTACTTACACGATATGAACATCTTCTGCTCACGTCGTCGTTAATTTTAGTTACTAGTGTTCCATTTTTCATACCAAAAGAATGCCCTATCTTCAGAAGCCTTGACGGCGTCATCTTTCTACAAAATAACGCAAGACCGCCTGTTGCGCTTTGTGTCTTAACCTACCTTGACACAGAAGGTGTTCGACTGTTGTCCTGGACAGCATGTTATCCATATTTCTGACCAACTGAAATCATCTAGGAGTGAATTGATGGGAGCCTGAGATGCGACCACTCTCAAGCTGCAACCAGTGAATGAAGTGTGATGAAATGACTTCTCCTTATCTGTCATTCGAATTCAATTCTATTTGATGCCTAACCGGGTTTTTGCCGTTTCAACTGTCTGAGGTGCCAACTGTGTGTACTAGTTTCTGAACTTGTATAAACCCTTTGCCCCTACAAATTTATTCATGTTTTCTTTCTATTATGCTACATACGTGTAAGAAATAAAGCTTTATTATTTGCTTTACCTGTTGTTACAATTTTAATGCCAGAAGATTATATATATGTCAATAAATGTAAAATAAAAAGCATTGTTCTATACCTATATTATGATTTCTTCTTAGGTGAAAAATTTTAAGTGTATATATATATTCAACTTTATTATATATATATCCTTATATTTGAGAAGACCATGATAACAAAATGCTTAGGTCATGATCTTCAAGTCGAATCGTTAAATAGTCCTAGAATTGCCGAAAACTGTCTATGTGGATTAATAAGGGTGGTACACGTTAAAATAACGAGCTCCAAATGTCCTAACGTGGTGTGGAACAGAAGTTAGGAGAATAAATTATTGCCTCAGTTAGTTTCTTTATCACTTGACTTTGGTCCAACGTTATAAGATTTATCTCCATCAGTTTTAAATTGTCGTTAATTTATATGATCCGGAAAGTAAAATTTACCTTTTTTTTCATTAAGATATGCTGTTAGTTAACTTCAGAAACTCTGAGTAATAAGCAACGCGTAATAAAGCTGGAAAGAAAGCCAATTAGTCAAAAAATAATTTCAACTATGAAAAAGGACAGAAAATATCAAATTTGATATTTTTTTACTATTCTAAATTGTCTGAATACAAATTATTCCAAAAGTTTTTTACTCCTACTTTTTACAAATCAGAACTAATTTTCAAAAATTGACCCTAACGAGCCAACTTGAAATAATCAGAGAAGCGATTAAAACCCAAATTTAAAAAAAGAAGTAAGATCTCTTTAGTAAAAGTGAATTTAAAATACCCTTTTGTCTTCTTTGATGACTCCCCCAAACTAGTCAGAAATTTGCTTTTATAGAGAACTTAAAAATGAAGCCCATTAAATGAACGATTTCAATCTCCGTCGTCATTTGAGGTTTGTCTTCAGAATCGAGAGAATTAAGCCCGTCTGACCTCAAAAAAAGGAACGAACCCCTTTAAGAGTGAGCCGACAATATATTTAATTACGAATGATTATCTGATGAGTCTGTTAGAAACTTCCGATCAAATCTGGATTTTTCCAGTTCGTTGATTTCCAACCAATACACACAGAACAGAGTACTCTTTATTCCCTTTGACTTTTATCCTTGTGATAAAAAATGATTCACTAACTTTTCGAAACTGAAGAATCCGTGATCGCTCATGTGCCGAAGTTGTCGGATGAGAATAAACAAGATTAAAGCATTTTTGCTATCTCAGCCTTTTTCCCCACTAGAATCATGACACATGATGGAAACTAACTAACTTTAATTCCTGGAATTACTTCTGACGTAGCGAAACTTTTCCTGTCGTGTTCAGTATCAATGTTCTTTTAAGCTCTTTACAATTACTTCTTTTAGTTTTTGCTTTTTTTTTTCAGCTCTGCCCCTTTTACTAGAAAGGGAAACCGAGTAAAAAGAAACACAAAAGTGTAATTTTCCTGGATGTGAAGTATAGGGGAGAGTATTTTTGGCACGTTTAAAAGCCTTTCAGGACTTTCCCCAGTAAATTGTATTCTCGAAATTGTTTGTCATATACCATCAATAAATGAAGAAAGGTTAAGCGTTTATCAGACCCAAATGGTTATAGAGTTTGCTAAGTGAGGAAATAAATACGTTACGCTTTAAATGAATACATTAACATAGCTTAAAGAACCAAAATATAATGCATTTTCTTCTTTAGCTAGAATTTAGTTTGAATTCAACGCGCACTAGAAAGTAGATGAGTGATTGAGAACGAAACATGTAATTTTTCAAACCTCGATCAAGGATGACACTCGAGCATATTCCAGCCTCTAATTTCTTCTACATCACAGGAAAATGTGGATGCTCAAATTAAAGTGTAGCAAACTGCCATAATAATTTAAATTACTCTTTTAGAACGCCCAGTGGTCTATTGGTAGCTTATTGAGCTTCCACACCACAGGTCTGGGTTCTATTCCTGACTGGGCAAGGTCGACTCAGCCTTTCATCCCTACTGCAGTGAGTCGATAAATGAGTACCAAGCTTGCTGGGGGACTTAAACACTGGGAGTGTCGCTTCAGACTGATCACCTGATCTGGACATCTGGTCATGCACCTCAGTGCCCCATGGTCATGTATACTGGGGGCACAGTAGGCCCTAGCCCTCAAGGGCTTTTGCACCACTGAGTTTAAGTTACTCTTTTATAAACACTCCTTTGATTATGAAGCACACGTGTCTAGCATCAGGTTAGCTTATCCTTTTGCGATTATATTTATAAAGTATCTTAATTTCATTAATATGATATTGTGGATCGTATTAGCTCCATGGGGCTAAATCTAAGTTCGTGAGTTTCATGTCATAAGTTCCTCAAAGGAATCATGGATGTGAATTTTGAATTTACTAAGACCGTCATGAATGCTACAAGCTAAGAACCCGCTTGATTTGATATGCTTTTCAGATTTTTTTTGTTTTTTTTTTTTGTTAACATCACTCTAAATCAACGATAAACTTATTGATGGCAGACCTCTTAATTCTGAACCTCGTTCAAAACCTAAATTGCACCTCATTCCCTAAATTTTTACACCACGCCAACAGAAAGGCTGTGGGCCTCTACAGATTTAAATTGCCGCAACCTAAGAACTTACCCGGCTGATGTAGTTACTTTTGTGACGATTTGAGAAAATTGATGAGTAGTGTGAGACTTAAGAAGTTAAATTGTTGTTTTATAACGTCTACAGCTATTAATTGCGATATTTACATTTAGATACGTTATTTAAACTCTCTATTTGAGTATTTTAAAACTACAGAATGTGTTATTCGGGAAGGAGAAATCAAAAGACGTTTCTTTTCGAGTGTTTTAAACGAGCTGTTTTCTCCACTCTCTTGGAGGTGAGGTGGTCTCTTCTTACACTTGGAATTACACTCGAGTCTCGGCTAGCAGGTGGTGGAGTGTTGCTTTTCTCAAGGACTTCGGTTGTCAGCGTGATGTCAAATGAAAGGACCCTGCAATATTTTAGGAGTACAAGTGTGGATATAAGCGGCATGAGGTTATTTGAAAAGTGAATCCGATTTGCAGCTGCGAGGCGGGGGAAAATGTTATACCTTGTACTGCAATAATGAAAAGCCGCTTATTAACAGTAGTGAAGCTTCTAGTGAGAGCATTAATTTAAGAAACTCTAATCTTTCAATAGAAAAATAATTCTTCATTATATATAAATATATTTGTATATTAATTCCATATTTTTTAACAGTGAGGATTTTCAAAATCTTTAATTTATTTTAGACAAAATGTTCGCTCATGGTGTGGAAGATACGATAATGAAATGCAGACCCTGGTCCCTTCCTCGTCATTTGATGGATGGTCTGAATTGCGAGATTCATTACCAATCACCAATTACGACTTTTATACAAATAGAATATTTCAAAAAAATATTTTGTCTAAAGTAGCAAATATACGTTAATAGAATCATGCTTGTGTTTCAAGAGTATATGAACTAATTTACAACGCAGAAAATTATAAATATTACTTTATGACGAAAAAAAGGAACCCTTAAGGCCTAACATTCTCATAGGGTGTTTTGTGCCATAAATGCCTTTTTGTGAATAATAAATATTTAATTTCTTACAACAATTTTTTTTAATCAAAAATCAAACACAACCAACCCTATAAAAAGCTGCATTTAAGACTTTATTGAAATTTATCTCTCTAATTTAAATTTAAGTATATAGCACGGATGTAATAACCTCCGTGTTTACTTCTTGGCTTTGTACCTCAATAATTTCTGTAAATCAACAGTTCATTTGGAAGCGGAAAAAGATTAAATAATTAACAAATTATATATTTTATACATTAACTTATTTATTTAATGTAATATAATAAGCTAACATTTTCCAATTTTATTTTTATGTCTTTGGTATTTTATTCTTTTGTCTTTATATGATATTCATTTTATATTATTTTATTCCACACCAACTATTTTAAAAGCGTTGACCATTTTGGAATTCTTTTTAATTGAATTCTCTTTTTATGTTCGCTTAGAAAATAATTGTAAAAAAGGCCTTTCTCTGAAAAAAATTTCACCCCAAATATCTCTCTGTATATATATATTGTGACGGGCTCACGCGTCTTTTCTGTAACATAAACTCTGGGTTCTTTGACGGCCAAGATTAATGGCAAATCTTTTCCAACCCAAATCCAAGAAGCGAAATGCGAATAATAAATGCAAATAAGATAGCTTTTAAAAGAAGTTTCAGTAAGCAGAATGGCAATTTAGGGAAAGTTATGTTTGGAAGAGATACGAACGTGAATTGACAGCCTATCGTAAAATTACCGGGATATCGAGCCATTGCTACAAGGTGCATACCATTGCACGCGCGCCCAGGTGTTTCTGTACAGTGATTGAATCTTAGCTTGGATTAAGGTAGGACTGATTATTTGATATTAGGACTTGTAATATTATCAGAATTGAAAGTAGGCGGATAATATAATTATTTAGATAATGTGGTCTAAATTACGTGATTCGGTTTAACTATTGCTGTGTGTTTGGTTTATTAGATTTTCACTTATATAAATTTATCTAAATTGTTAGAGGTTTAAGTTATATTCTTAATAAAGTCATATTAGGAATTTAAAATGTATATTCATTTTGAGAATCCCACACCTCTAATTCACGCTGGCAATCAAAGATATGGTCACCAAAGAGCGGCCATATCACAATATATATAATGATTGTAATGAAAGCCTTTTCATCGATGATGTATTTTTATTCATTCAAAGTAATTCATTCACGAGACTGTTACTTAATTTTATTATTTTCAACCGGTAATATACATAGAAAGAAAATACTGCAATAATTAAAAAAAAATCCTACAGGATGCAATTATTAAAGTAAAGAAATACGAAGGATAATATTGATCAAAAGTACACGTAGCATCAAATTGTGCTGGTAGTTATTTTTTAATGTGTCTCGAAGTTTTCTCAAACTATTCTTTATAATTCCTAAATTTATATTTTATCTTCGATTATTCTTGTCTGGGGAGAGGCCATAAAACTGAGACCATCCTACCTAAGCTCCAAGTTGTGGATATGTAAAAAACAATGAAACAAATATGCATTTATGAAAGTTATGGAGGACGTTACTCTTGGACTTGTCACAAATAGAGATTTAAATGTCAAATTTTCAAATTTATGCGTGTTAACATACGAAAATATATTTATATGTACATTCAGTATATAAATTCAAAAAATTAGAACTAAAGAGTCAAACAAATAATCAAGAAAAAGCTTTAATAAACAATTATTCATCCTACACAAACAAATAGTACTTGCTGTAGCTGAGGGGTCATGGTCGCGAACTTGTGACTAGCATTGTCGAATGTGGTGGGTATGAAACCTATTGCCACTGAAGACCCTCCGTGCAGAGGAGATGATTTACGTAATATCTGTTGTTGCTCAAAGTCTTCCCTATGGCGTGGTGTGGTATTTGGGTGAGGGGGATGCCAACTGAAGTGTCATCCTCCTCACTTGACCGAGATTCCGAGTAACACAAGAGTGAGTGAATATTAACTTCACGCTATTCAGTTACTCGAGGGCTTTTGGTGACGGATCTCGTCATTTTGAACCATGGTCAAGTGACGAGGATGACACCTGAGCTAGCATCCCCCTTTCTTAACTTCCACATCACACCAACGGGAAGACATTTCAGTCTCGACATATTTAACATGCATCTCCCCTTTACACGACGGGTTTTCAGTGGTACTCATGACACGCTGGCCACGAGTCCATTACCTTGACCACTAGGCTACAGTGGCCGCAAGATCCGACATTAATAGCCATTGTATTGTTTTAGACTGCAACGTTCACAAATATTTATTCGATTTCCTATTTTAAAATGATACATCTCAAAAATTTTAAGTAAAGGTTGGATGAAGCTTTTTTGTTTCTTGTACAAATTTAAATTAAAATCTAGAAAGTAGCTCATTTATTAGAATAAAATTATTTTCTTAAAGATGACAATGGAATTTTTTTAAAAATTAAATTTAATAGTTTCTTATTTTATTTTTTTTTTTTATTTATCCATTAATATACTGTAAAGTAAAAGATATTTTGCAGTTTTGAAAACTGTTCAATGCGTGAGTGACTTTTCACAATATATATAATATGAGTTATTACAGTTTTATGAAAAAAAAAAAAATCCAGAATTATTCTAATTATAACTTTTTAACTATTTTTAACTTTATATATATATATATATATATATATACAGTTTAAATTATTAGAAGCTTAAAATTAAGGCAAAAAAATTCATGTAGATTATTTTTTACCAAAGACTTAATATAAAAATGTTTATATATTATAAAGTATACAGTAATTAAGAGTTGTGCATAATTTGTCTTATTTTAAGTGATAAAGTTTTTTTTTTATTACTAGTTTAAACTGCAATATATAAGATAATGAAAATTGTTTTCGAAATATTTTGTTATTTATTAGCTCTATCATTCGTAATATTTAACCGTTTAGAAAAAAACTACAAATTTATTTACAGTGTTTTTCCCTTTTGTGTGTATTTAGGATTATCAGCTCTTATCACTTTTGGTGCCCTTTTTATACATTTTAGTGGAGGTCTTTTGTAATGATGCCTTATCATCCAGCAAAAAATAAATTGGACAAGATTTTAATTTCATAGAAGATAAATCAAGTTTCCCATTTACAAAGACGTATTTTATTTTCACTATTATTTTTGTTAGTTTTTAGAACATAAATTTTTTATTTATATTTTTAGAAGTTTAGAAAAAAAATCTGGAAAATTAGCTCAAGTAAAAGAATATTAATCTTTTATAACACATTATCTCATTAATGTTTGAAATACTTAAATAAAACCGATGTTTTAAAAAAATAAATAAAAATTGCGATTAATGCGTTATAATTCAATAGATAATAATCAAACAGAGCTTATTTAATCCCCATTCCAGACCTAATGCATTGATTCAGATTTAATTATTTTTCTTTGAATCTCATTAATTATCATACGAGGCAAAAACACCTTTTCTTTTATTAGAGGAACTTTTTTCAGAAAAACAAATTAAAATTTAACTACTAAGAATACACCGTCTACTTAGAGTCTGAAGGTTGAACCTCAAGGGTATTTTTATTTTGTCTAAAACGAATGAGTCGAAAGAAATCGGTTACATATGAATATATTTCCTCTATAAAAATATTTTATTGATGGTAACTATTCAGAGCTTATAAATAAGGATCATCAACGAAAAAGCTATTTGGTTTGTGGCACAAAAAACATAATACTTAGAAGATTATAACAGAGAGAAAAGGATATCATAATAAATGATATAATGCTAAGGATATATAATAACAAGAATGTTTTAATAAGAAAGCGACATTTCATTTTACAGAGTAGTTTATCTGAAACTCTACGAAAATAGGACACTTAGAACCACGGTGAATGGATATCTGTAGTTGCACTTCATTCTCTCCTCATGCTAATCTATTTAACAGGTTTTTCTACAGGAACGGCACGACTAAAATATCACCGGTTATATAGCTCGTGATCATAACCACAGTCAGGATTAATTCGTTGTATATTAACGGCACATTTCTTATCTACTAGGGTATTGGGGGCTATCAGGGTCTGTAATTCAGCCCATATCTTGTGACGAGGGCAACATCTGAACTTGTATCCCACTCTAAAAACGTTAACACCACGCCAATACCACTTGCTATAGAGGAGAGACAGTTTAATGGTTGTAATTAACGATTGTAAATAATGATTTTTAAAAGTAGTTCCACTCGGAAAGTTCTTATATTGTTTTTAAAATAGTCAATATACATTTTTTATTCAATTTTAACTTAAAAATAAATGGGAATCTGGTGTTGTTGAAGACGAGATAGTGAAAAAGGCGAGCTTAAGCGAAATTGCTTTCGAATAACATTTTGTCATGTGGAGGACAGAGTAGTTAAAAATTGAAAATGATTTCATTTATTACAATCTGTTGCATTATGTTACAATCGTGTAACCGTGGTAGTCCAGTGGTCGTGAACAAGAACTTGTGGCCACATTGTTTCGGTCGAGTCGTGGATTTCTGTCTTGTGGGTCCCCCGTAATGTACAGGAGCTGATGACTCATTAAACAAGTAGAGGCTCAAAATCCTCATAGTTGCGTGATGTAGAAGTTTACCGTGGTTCCAATTACAAGGCTCGTTACATATATTCCTTGTGTTATTTTAAAGTGCAATATTAATAAACTATCAATCGAAATTGGGAAGGCCCATAACATTTCAGAATAATCCTTTGGCTTACGGAAGATCGTGACTCATTGACAGCTTAATTCAGTGATTCTCAAAGTTTCCAATATTCAATCCCAATATTCCCAATATTCAATCCTAATTTTCATCGCATTCCCCACTAATACAATAATAATGTATTGAATTTAATAATAGCATACACTTTGACACTAATACGACTTTTATCGCTGAAGTGCCACCACGTCGCTAAGCCAACGTGTTTATTTTCCCGGACATATATATATACGTCTTTCCGAAGAACGATCTTTTCTGCGCATTGCTAACCATAAAGTTTTTCCGAAGGTTTAGGAAAGCAATAAAAGGACCCTGGCAATGTTTGCGAAAGATTTTCTTATTTCAGATTATTTGCTACTTTATTCCTTCCCCCACCCCTGAATGCACCACATACGCGTGCCTACGTGGAAAACTGTTGGCATTGTGAAGCGAATTGCATAACTTTCAATCGACAGTTGATGGATTAATTATTAACCGTACAAATTATCAAGATAATTAATTTTTGTATATAATTTTATATATAACAATCAAATGAGATCACTGGTAATTATTAAACTTGTTCTTAAAGTATTCGCGCGACTACGTTCGGAACCGTGATTTTGCAAAAGCGCATAAATGGATAATCTTCATGATATTTAGTGTCACTTAGATTAGAATATATGTATACAATTGTTCTAAGGACATTTTGACAAAAGAAATTATTTAAATACAATATTTTGTCAAAAAATTAACTTAGAATTTGTTTTTTTCAAAATGTTCTCCTTTTGAGAAAAATGCTTCTGTAATAATAATATTTTGCCTGTATATAGCTCAGAACTCTCTACAGAGGATCAACTAGAATTTTTGAAATATATAACTTAGAAGTGGGTTTATCCATATTTTACGACGACAGAGAGGAGCAATTTTAAGAAAAAAACGCCGATAATTATTTCAATGGGTTGTAACTCTGAAAATAATGTGAATTTTTCAAAAATCATAGTTGAGCATCTGTAAAGTGGTCTGAGCTATATACAGGCAAAATATTATTATAATAGAAATATTTTTCACAAAAGGAGAACATTTTGAAAAAAGATTATTCTAAGTTAATTTTTTGTTAAAATATTGCATTTAAATAATTTTTTTTTGTCAAAATGTCCTTAAAACTATTTTATACATGTAGTCTAATCTAAGTGACACTAAATATCATGAAAATTATCCATTTATGCGCCTTTTTAAAATCACGGTTCCGAACGTAGTCGGATAACTTAACTTAGTATTGTTAAATGAATTATAAAATAAATTGTGTAGCACTGACACATTTATAAGTGTAAATGTGTATTTAATTTTTTATTATGTCAGAATGTATTTTGTTTGTCTACTTTCAGTACTTTAACAATTTTTTTTAAATAGTCTTTTGGTTTCGATTTTTCAATATGCTCGCACCCCCTTCATAGTGTTGTCACGCCCCCCAAGGGGGGCACACCCCACAGTTTGAGAAACACTAACTTAACTCAATCCTCCTCATCATATCACATGTCATGAGTTGGTCAACTGATATATCAATAACATAAAGTAATGAAAATTTGACTTAAGGTATCCGACTACTTTCGGAACCGTGATTTTAAAAAGCGCATAAATGGATAATTTTCATGATATTTAGTGTCACTTTGAATAGAATACATGTATAAAATTGTTTTAAGGACATTATGACAAAAAAAAAGTATTTACCGTAAAATCCGGCGCATAACACCCACTTTTAACTCAAAAAATAAGATCGAAATTTAAGGGTGCGCTTTATACACCGAATATAGAAAAAACAAAATTAACAAAAAGAAATGAGCATGAAAAAAATGAGCTTAGTTCTACACATATCGAAATGCTATTTATTTAAAAGAAATGACATGCCTTATGAACTAAAAGAGCTGTAGTTTTAGTATAATATTTTTTTAAAAGTCTGAGGTAGTATCTCGAATAAATTACTTCAAAACATAAGAGTATCGTATTCTAACATTTCAGATTTCTTTGAAAAGAAGGGAGTGCGCGTTATACGGCGAATATACCTTAAAATAAAAAAATACAGCTTGAAAGTATAGGTGCGCGTTATACACCGGTGCGCGTTATACGCCGGATTTTACGGTAAATACAATATTTTGGCAAAAAATTAACTTAGAATAGCTGTTTCTCAAAACGTTCTCCTTTTATAAAAATGCTTCTATAATAATAATAGTTTGCTTATATAAAGTAAAGACCTCCACTGATCCACATTAAATCTCTCGATGCTGAGAGTTCTGACGTTGGTGTCTTACAGAAGTTTCTTGAATCAAGTGTCATATATCATATGTGTGTTGCTATTGAACAATCAATTATTCATCAATCGAGAACCAAATGAAGGGGAATACTCTCTCTCTCTCTCTCCATTCGCGCGCTAATCTCAATCAAAATCCCTACATGGTGTGGTACCTAAGAATGGGAGCTGCTTCTCCTCGTCACTGATCAAGGCTATTTGTTTAGTCGATGCATAATGCTGTCTGCTT
>BMAV01020579.1:526351-574599 GCA_019973955.1 Trichonephila inaurata madagascariensis | reverse complement strand
TCTTTCCCTACCCGTCGCTCTTCCGATCTCACACAAGCCATCTCAAACTACTTCATTCTATCTTACAAACACATACAAACACACACACACACACACACACACAAGCATATTTAAATACTTAACTAGTATGTTTTTTCTGTGCATCTAGTACCGTATAGTTTAACCTAGCGTAATTAAATTACAATCACAAAAATTTAAATTTAGCTGTATAAAAAAATACAAATTAATGCAAAACAAGAACTGCTGAGATGAATTACTTTTCAAACCTTTAAAGTATATTTCTACTGTGATGAGTATAGCTGAAAAACTAGTTTAAAGATGAGTCACATATTTGCGCTGCCGGCAGCGTTCTGAGAACAGAGTAAATTAGATTTTTAAGCAAAACAGGAAACGGTACATATTTGCTTCTCTACTATTTTATGTCCTCTAAACTCAGTGACTTCTTTTATGGGAAAGTTAGAAAGACATGGTCCATTGCACTCAACTCTCGGCATTGAATGACTTGAAAAGAGCCGCTACAACACTGAGAAAAAACTAAACCCCGAGTTAGGATTTATATTTCTATAGGATTTCACATTATTTTATTCTTTAATATATCGAGGGGGGATTACTCACCTAAGGAATAGTTTCCATTATTGATTCTCTATATCAGGGGTACTCAAGCTTTTTTTCTGCTGGGCTGCATTCATATGATAGCTATTTCACGCAGGCCGCAACATGAGGATGAAGGAGGGGGGGGGGGGGAGAAATGCTTTAAGACGAAGATGACATTGGAAATTTAAAATGTGGAAAATTTATCAAAATATTGTACCTTCTCTGTTTTCCTTTTTTTAAGCATTACTTTATATATTTTTTTATTTTTGTCACTAACACTAAATTGGAAGCAATTAAGAAACACTCCTTCACAATTTCTGCATTAGTAAACGATTTCATATGATTACCAATAATATAACATAGGACTTCTTTGTTACCACTGTGATATTACCACTGACAAAACACTTTGTTACTGTTGCACAGAGTATTCAAGAAAGCTTGAAAGAGATCTTTGAGGATAAGTGTCATTGAATGATTCATGTTTATTAGTGTTTTTTAAATACAGCCCTTTCGTGACAAATTACTGATTCATGCTAGTTTTTCTCTGCAAAATAGTCAACCTCCTAATCGTCTTGAAACGATATATTTTCTTCGAATATTTTTCGCTTGCAAGATATTAAAGATAGTTAAAAATTAGTTCCACCCATAAAATTGTGGCTACTTCACTGCTGTATGTTATCACTAACAGTAACCGATCCATATAGAAAAAGAACATCAATTCGTACCTGCACGATACCGACATCAAAAAGCAAAATTGATATATCTGATCTCTTGAAAAATAATTTTCCACCCAATTTTTAATACAATTGTTTTTAAATAAGAATATTTCTCAGAGCAATGGGCCACTTAAAAAGGCTCGCTGGGCCACATGCGGGTCGCAGGTTGAGTATCGCTGCTCTATATAGTTATGAATGCATTTGATGAACAACATGTATATTTGGCTCAAGACTGTACCAGTACTGAAAGTAACACAGAGCATGAACAGGAAAAAAATAACGTTACATAAAACATACACGGACAATAATAGAAGAATGATAGAAAATAATAGGAAATGATACAGGAAATCAAATATTTATTTTTTATATATGTGATAAAAACTTCCACAGATGACATTTTCAACAATTACAACTAACAAATAGAAAAATATCTGTTCAATATGTAAAACAATAATAATGATAGAGCTCAGATGATCTAGGAGAAATTTCCAATCAATAAATGTTTATTTAATGGTTTTCAACTTCCCCTATTTCTGCTCAACTTAAAGCTCCTTAAACAATCCAATACGACTTGTAGTTCTACCTTATGATCAGTTGATCAAGTCGTAATTTATGATGGAACCTCTCTCTCTCTACTTCCACACCCCGACAGTCAGAGAGAATTTATAACCCCAACAGATTAAATGTGTATTATTACCATTAGAAGACAGTCTTCGGAATATTGAGATACGTACCTGCAAGTTACGCATCTGTTACTCTATCAACCACGTTTCCGCAGTCTTGGCTTCATAGATTTTATTTGTCTAGCGGTTCAATACCAAGAGAGAACAATTACTATGGTATCAAATATAACAAAATGCAGTTTTAAGACTTTCGTTGGAGATCTTGGGCCAGCGCGTGATGTGGTGTTACGAGCCATTTACGCGACATCGCGTGGTTAGGAGAGGTGTGTCAGTAACTGCGCTTCAATATTTATTCTCTCTTTGAATCAGCATTTTCTTTAAGAGTATCTGCTGGTGTAGGTGAGGAATAAAAGTTAGAAGCTAGTTGTATAAGCATGAGGCTTCGAATTCAGAGTTTTATTATTTTTTTAGCAAACATACATTGAGTAATATAAGTTGTTGAAACGATAGTTCCTTAGGGTCTTCACACCCACACCACCTTTCAACAGAAGAAGTGCAATCTAATGAGTTTTCAGCAGATGATGAAATTGCAAATTAGTTAACTGGACTTTCAGAGAAGAACCTGAGTAAGGTTAGTTATGACAGCTATGAAGAATTCATTCGTCCTCAAGATGCTCATGATATTTTGGATTTTGAAGAGGAAGTATTGATAAAGGTGACGTGTAATTTGAATAATCCTGCTATGGTAGCAAGTATAATTTGGGATATTGACCCAGGAGCAATTCATTTGTCCCTGGATTTCATTTCCCCCCCCTTAATTTTGTACATCACGCTTCGGTGTGTAATGCGGCATTTAGGACTTCTCAAGTGCCTATCGCGCGTAAGTGTTTAGTCAAAATATTCCATAAGAAAAAGGTTTTATTATATTTAACAATTTATGTAATACACATAAATCATAATTTATTTTTTCTGTTTATTTCTGTTTGTCATAAAAGTAAGTCAACTCCTAAAAACTATACACTTTCTTCACATGGCATTAACGATTAAACCAGCCTCACATGATTGGCAGTCTACGAGTTAAGATTTAGCATTTTCACTCCCATGAAATATAAAAACACTTTTTTAAAACCAACATAATTAATCAAGTATAAAAATTTCAAATTTTTTTCAGCACGGAATTTTCACAAGTCTTACATTAAATGGAATGCTTCTGAATTTGATAAGTTCAGGTGTTGTTCTCGCCACTTTATCATGGTTAACATTTACGAGGTCCATCTCTAAGAGCCCACGTGTTGCTTCAGAGTGCGATGTAATTTTCGACTGAATCAAACCTAAATTTTCTGTGTTTCATCATGCTATCCCCATCAAAGGTGACTCCTTAGAAACGGGTAAAATAATATGAGATTCATCTGACGCCTTGTATTATAAAAAAAATAATGCATTGCACTTTTTTTTTGTGTGTGAAAACAATAGTTTCTTATAAACAGTAATAAAAAAAAATAAATATTTATTTTCAATTACAGAAATATGAAAAATACAATACTTGTGGTGTTTGATGTTCTTTTTTTTTCCGAATTCGACTTTGGTAACCTTTCACCTATAATATATCTCCCGAAGATCTTTACCAGAAGTAATAATCTATATAGGCAAGAAAACAATTACCAACGGATATCTATTTTCAGAATTCCGAAAAATATAAAGAGCAAAATCAAGGACATCTGTGAAATGCTCCATTGAATTTTAATAACTTAATATTTTTTATGCTTCTTCATTATTGCTGTGAACTTTTCTCGTTCAATACCTATTTTCTTTACTTCCGGCTTTAAGTTAAGAAAGAAGAAAAAGAACATGATTCGCTATTATGCAATAACAATTAAATAAAACTTTTGGTTTTGGAAAATAAGTCACGGTTGAATAACTGCATCAAACTACACACCCACAAAAGTATTTTAAAGAGTCAGTTCCTTTTCCTTTATAAAAAAAATATTTATTCTCTAGAAGAAAAAAAAAAGGAGTTTGGATCTGATTTAGAGACTGCGCAATTTCGTTTCATACCGCATAAACTTCGGCTAACTGCTGATCAGTTAACATCAGATCCAAAAGAAATCTCCATCTCACATAAATGCGATTTACAATATCTTTTTTTTTTTTTTTAAAATTAAACAACCCAAAAAAGTTATTTAAAAAATCTTTCAAAAAATTTTTTTTTATTTTTTTTTTTTTTTTTTTTTTCATTAATGGCATCTTATCTTGCGTGAATCTGAAAAGCGAACTGGTCTATTTTTGTCTCGTGGAAAAATGTTGCTTTCGAAGGCAAAGTTTTTATTTAGAATAAATAACAGCTATTCTGAACTGCGCATTGCATTTATTTAAAATATTTATTCACTTCAAAGTATTTCGGAAACATACATTTTTTTCCTATTTTTCATTTCAGTGTTATTTAATATGAATGAAAGTGACAAAAAAAAATTTAGAGATTAAATGACATTATTTTTGATCAACAATACATTTTTGCGTTTTAAATTCTAATACGAAAGAAAAAAATAAAAACAGTTCAAATTCTTTATACTTCTTTATTGAATACTCTTACAATGTATATTGAAAACCTAATTGATTGTTTAGTTGACTTTTTTCTAAAAATTAATTAATTTACCAAGGTAATTATGTAAACCCGGGAAACACAAACATATACTGAAAATTCAGAATATATTTTTTTTTTAAAAAATGTCATCAGCCGCTTAGAAACTACAGTACTAATGTTTCTCAAGTACGAGTAGCACATAATATATTTTGAAACTATCTGCAGAATTTAAATTATCTAGTATATATATAACGTATAAATATTGATAAAACTTAGAAACTTCGAGATATTTGCTTATAATTTACACAAAATTCTTCGTCTTATATGGATTACCTAAAGCCTCGTTAAGCAATATTTTTTTTTTTTTTTTTGAAATTCGTGCTATATGAAAAAATTAATAATAAAAACAAAGATTTCATACCTTTATAATGAATTATATTTTTATTATAATTTTTATTTTAATATAATTTTATTATAATTTTAATCATGAAATTAAAATTATTATAACTATTTTAAATTATTGGGAGCCACATAGTTTGAAACTGTATCAAACAAATTACTAAATACACTCTCCATTTCAGAGTTTCGGAGCTGTTATTATTTGAGTGGCTGCAAAATATGTCTGAAATATAATATCGAAATATTCTCTTTACGATATTCAGATTTGGAGGCTGGAACGTCAGGTGCTCAGACTGTATTTACACATTTATGTCTAAGTGACAAGGTCTAATTATTCATCAACTATAATAGTGGCACAACTAGGCTCTCTATCTATGCGGTATGTGTCTGGGAAGACCTACTTACTATTATAAAGTTATAAAATATGTATTGTTCCCAGGCTCTGTTATGTAATATTCTAAACTGTGTGATGGAATTAGAAAACACGAGTAAATAACTATACAGATTGTGTGAATATTAGCAAAATGTACAACGTACTGATAATGAAATTCGTGTTTAGGGTTTAACTAACCATTAAGTTTTACTCAATGTGTTACAAAATTTTAAATACATCGTTGTGATTTGTTACATGTAATCTGTATTTCTGACTTTTAATGCTATATATTAATACTTATTTTTAAATATTGAAACTATAGTTCAAATTTTGTTTATATTTTTTAAATGCACATCTAATTTTATTTTTCAATTCAGAGCTGTATAAACACTCAAGAAGTTAAAGGAATGATTTCAAATTGATACATATATTCTGGAACTTTATCAAAATAATGGAATTGCTTCTTGACTAATTTTTCCAAGTTTTTGTACTTGTTACAAACGTAAGTGATTATTATTTTCATATGTTTTCGGTGTTGCAGAAGTGCAAAATTGAAACTTGGAGTTGAACAAGATACAAAATTTTCAGTGCAAAAGACGGATAGATAGAAATGGGGATCTTTGAAAAATAAGCAAATTATTGTTACTTTTAATCGATTTTAAATGGTTTTCAAAAGGGAATAGCTACAATGTTATTTTTTTTCAATGTTATTATATACCAATGATAAAGATTATATTGCTGGTTTAAGGATTGCTGTGATATTTATCAGGAGCATAGGAAAAGTATGTTATTTTTAGTACTTGGTACCCCATATAGAAAAAAGCAAAGTAGCATATACAAAATAGGGTGTATGCAGTTAATTAGACCGTTTGCATAGTTGTGGATAAGTCGGCAATGTTTCCTCGTTTGTTGCTTACTTCAATATCAGTTGATATTACTTTTGTATCTGTTTTATATTAATTCCCCCCTATTTTTAAAAATCGGCTTTATTTGCAAAAAAAAAAAAAAAAAAAAAAAAAAAAAAAAAAAAGAAGAATTCAATCTTCTCTGCAATCTTCTACTAGTATTCTTGTGCTTGGTATGGAACTCTTTAGATATGTTCTGATTTCAAGAAATTATGGATTAATGTTTGAACTCATTTACAATCATGTCCAAAATTAAGGTCACAAACAAGTTTTTCGACATAATTCTAAATTGCCTACAGAAAAACTGATAGAATTTGTACTTTGTATATTTCGAAGAACAGATAGTTACATTAGGATAGTGTTTCTCAAACTTTGGGGCGGGCCCCCTTTGAGGGGCTTGGTAACACTACGAGGGGGGCGCGAGCATATTGAAAAGTCGAAAACAAAAGATTATTTAAAAAAATTATTAATTTACTAAGAATAAACGAAAAAAAATTCTGGCATAATAAAAAATAAAATACACATTTACACTGATATATTACACTTATAAATGTATCAGTACTGCACGATGTACTTTATTAATAATTTAACAATACTAAGTTAAGAACAAATTTACTAGTTACCAGTGTGACCTTGTCTTTTATAAAATTATATATACAAAAATTAACAATTATCTTAATAATTTGTACTGTTTGTAATTAATCCCTTAACTGCTGATTAAAAGTAACGCAATTACTTCCCCAACGACACCGTTTTCAATGTAGACGTGCTATGTGGCGAGTGTGATGTATTGGAAGGAAGGGGCGAAAGAAAAGGAATAAATAAGCAAATCCTCTGAAATAAGTAAATCTTTCGCAAACTTTGTCAAAGTCCTTTTTTATTGCATTCCAAAGCTTATTTTTTTTAAAGGTTAAAAATAATTTTTATGGATAGCAGTGTACAGAAAATATCGCGTTCTTCGAAACGACGTATACATACGCCTGTGACACTTAAGAGGTTAAAATCGTATTGTAGCTGTAGCGTCAAAGTATAGTTTTTTTTTTTTAATTCAAAACAATGTTACTGTATGGAAGGGGGGCGCGCGATGGAAATTTTGATTGAATATTAGGTCACAAACATTGAAAGTTTGAGAAGCACTGCATTAGGAACGAAGCTCGGCTTAGGAAAAGATGTTGCTTAACGTTAGTCTTTGCAGAACTACTGGGTTGAGATCGTTTAGGCAAATGGGATTTTTGCCAACAGTTTTGTGAATATTGCATTCAAATAAACGAATTCAGGAGATAATTACCTCCTAATCGTTTAGATGACTCCTTGAGATGGAGAACCATTGGTAGGCTTAAAGCTGGCCCGTCTCAGTGGAGGCGACTCGGGGGAGGGGGTATCGAAAGTGTTTTCCCGACGGTAGAATTAATTCGACACAAGTGATACTGTCATCAAGAAGGGCGGCCGAGGGTTCCATAGAGCAACGATATCTGCAAAGGATCTCTATTTGGCAGTAAGCGAATGGCGATATAGGCTGACAACGGCTCCTCTGATTGCTCATAACCTTTTTGCTTTGCTTAGAAAAACAGAATTCCATGGTAAACAGTCTACAGACGCCTTGCAGACTGGCCTTTACACCCTGCGTTCAGTCTTTTATGTTCATTTGACTGCATTTAACAGGAAAGACCAGTTATTGTGGAGCCGAAAACATCTGACGTGGACATGCCAAGAATAGGGTCTTTTGTGATGAGTCGAGATTCGTCAGACAAAGTGATTCTTGTCAAGTCTTCATCTGGAGAGAAAGTGGAGCTCGTTCATCCCTCCTTTGTAAAAAAAAATCAACAGATTTGGTGGCAAAGGAATCCTTGTGTGGGGGTTGCATATTGTTGGGCAGTCTTACACAAATGTTCGACTTCGATGTGGGTATTGTCAACGCACAGTGCTATAGGGATGAAGTTCTTGAAGCCTATGTGAGGTTGTTCTGGATGATATGGGCTCAGACTACGTTTTACTGGACAATAAGGCCACACAGAGCTGACATTGTTGATGAATTTCATAAAGAGGATAATTGATGCATGGATTCGTTCACGAGATCTCCGGATCTCAGTCATATTGAACATGTTTGGGAAGATCTAGGAAGAGCCATTTTCCAGCGTAGACCCCTTCCCAGAAACCCCAGGAATTAAAAGTTGCGCTATCAGAAGAATTGGCTTTGCTGCCTCAAACTTTTATTGACATCCTCATAAACAAAATGGCAGTTCATTGTGATGTTTGTATACCGATGCATGGTGGTCACATTCCATATTAGACTTTTCTCGGACTAAATGTGTTATCTCTGATTCAAGATTTCACTCTTTTTGATGCGTCCTGCAACTTAATTCAAAATTAAAATCTGTTCCATATTGTTATTTTGCTATATTCTTTCTCACAGCTTCACATTAAAAAATTCATCAGTTCTTACAAATATTGTGTTTTTGTGGCCTAAATTTTGGACATGAATGTACTTCACTCTTCCATTCATTAATTGTTATTGTTGGAATGAAATTCAAAGAAAAGCATAAGGACTCTCGAATACATGCAGAGAAGCACACGGAACTGCAATATATATATAACGTCTTGATACATGTCTATCTAATATATATATATATATATATATATATATACTCGCACACACACACACACATATATATGTAATAATTCCCTCTAACATACTTTTAATTAACTGTTTTTAATAATCTATAAATAATCTTTAACTCTTAGGATCAAAACTAACGTCCGAATCTTAATCGTAATCGACTAATCTTATATTACACCCTAAACCCCTTTCCCGCCCATTGTAACCAATCAGAGCTCTTATTACAAAAATGTCACACGGTCTTCCTTCGGGTATAAAAAACGATGTCTCTGGAAATCCCCTCTCTTCTTCTTCACTCGTTTCTCTGTAGTCATGTAGTCGGCTGCTTTGTGTTGTGTTTTGTAGTTTCTTTGTCTGTGTTGTGCCGTCCATTATTATATGTGTTGCAAGATATTAAATAAATTGGATTTACTAATTGACAAGACTGCCTCTTCAATACTACAGTAATCGTCCACTCGTCACGTACTACCGTAATCACTTCCAATGGCCACGCCCTATCCTTTCGTTGTTCCAGAATAGCTGTCCACTCACCACGACAAATTATGCCCCACTATAAGTTTTATTATATATATATATATATATATATATACAGAGAGAGTCAACCATCCTATAACGCGGTGAGTGCGTACCGCGTTCTATGGAAACCGTCTATCGCGTTGTATGGAAACCGCGCTATGAGAAACTCAGAATTAGTACAAATCACATCATTCGCACCGCGTTATATGGAGACCAATAAATACAACAGACGAGATAAATTATAAATTATTTTTATTGAATTGAAGAGTTCATATAAGGAATATAGGAGTGAAACGCGCCAAGCGCTTTTTGGCGCGATTCCTTAATCATTTTGTTTTGTCTAAGCCATGCCTCAGTGCACTCCGCTTTTAATTTATTCCTCAATCAGTGTAATCATTACTTTTTTTATTTCATAATAAAACTAGATTTCGAAGGGAGAGGTGGTGGCAAGATTTCAACATAAAATAAATACAACAGAAAGTAATATTAATGTATTACACTTCCAGATGTAAATTATTTACACTAACTATGTGTTACTTTGCCAGAGCAGAGATTCCACGGAAGAAAAAAAAAACTAACACTAACATACATTATCCCCATGGCAACCACATAATCGCACTATAAAGTATCAAATTAAACCATCTTGTAATATTATCGCCTATCTTGAAGAACATAAACAACAACTTGGCGCCTAGCCCTACTGTTTCAAATTAGCATCCCAGATGGAGTTACGCAGTTTGATAATTAGACCGACGATATCCAGTTAAAAACATTCATTGGGTGCACGAAAAGAACTGATGGGACGTTGTTGAACGGAAACCGCGCTGTAAGAGTACCGCATTATAAGAGGGCTGTCGCAATTTCAGCTCCGCGTTATAGGAGGGTTGACTATATATATATATATTATTGCCTTAGGTAAGAGTTAAAATATTTCATTCTCGATGAGAATTTCTGTGTGAATTTCGTATTATTTTTCATGTTTTCAGCAAGTGATTTAGTAGCACATTTTAAATGTAATCCAAAATAAGTATATCTTTTAGTGTGTGTATATTAAGTACCATTATTTTATATATATATATATATTTAACTCCTCCAACTACTTCTATTGATTGATTGATTCAATCCTGATTAGGAGTAAATAATTCTTTTTAAAATTCCATCAATAACTCTTTCTTCTTTTCTTTAAGTCACGCTGAATTTATATTTCTCCTTCACTCATAAGTATGTCCCAACACTTGGTAAGATTAGTCACCAATAGCCATCACGTTCTTTCTAAGTACGATGTTAATAAATGAAAGAATCCGAACTTCTTGCTTATATATTTATTCATTCATGAAGAGGTAATTTTAATAACCATGTTGGATATACCCAGTGAGAATTATTCTTTTAAAATATATTGATTGTTAATGATAAGATTCCTTTCTTAATTTCTCCTGATTTATTAAAATATCTTTTCAATACCATATTCGTATTGAAATTTCCATTTCAAACGAAGTTTCAATTTTATAATGTTTTCCTTTTAAGGAAGAGAAGGCCTACTATTGAGATGACCCGAAATAAATTCCTCTTTAATTTTAATTATAAGAAACATTTTAAATTTAAGAGACATGATTTGTCGACAGAAAGTTGTGTCTTCAAACTATTAAAATATACACGACGATTTGGAATGTTGAATATATATTTAAGAGAGAAGAGAGAAGAAGAGAGAGTAAACCCAAGATAATTTTTCGAAGTGTGTGGCCTTATTAGATTATACATAAAACACAAACATGTATTTTATTATATTACAAAATACATACCATTATGTTTTTATGTTAAATGCATTCCACTACTAAACTAGCACTAAAAAAATCCACATGTTGTAAATCCTGTGGTGAAAGAAGTAAAACTTCACTTTTAACATTGTACCTACTCCGAGTTGAATGAGATAGAGTAAAAAACCAGAGAATGGAACACACAACACGTTTATTTTTACGATGCATCATAGAAAAGTATATTTGCTATTTCTATTCGTATTTTTCACCTCAAGGTAGTCAGAGACATTAGAGTATAGCGAACGAAAGGAAGAGGAAGGCATCTATGATTTTTTTCTTACGGAAATAGAGTTCGGATTACTTTGATTCCCGACCGTACAGCTTACAGCACTTTTGCGAGAGAGAATTTCGTTTCTTATCTCGGCATTTTTGAATTTCAGATATTTTTTGTGAGAGCCAAAGACTATTTCTTTGGACGAGAGAAACGAGATGGTCAACTCATTAAATAAGGTGATGCAGAAGAGACTGAAAGAGAGGAAAAACCATTTTCCACGGCAGGGTCTCCAGCGTCATCTCTGCATTGAAATATAGAAAACGGCGAGGTTTTTCCTTTGCTCGTCTTGAAAATATACGATGGAAAAACTTATTTAAGGGAGCACAATACACTATAAATTCAGTCAGTTCTCGGGAGTTTTAACAGCATTTTGTGTGTTTTATAAGGAGGGTTGTTAAATAATTCTTCATAACATAAAAAAGGAAAGTCATGGTGGTGTGGTGAAAAAAAAATTTTTTTCCCTTAAAGCGAAAATATTTATTTTTCTTAAGAATCTGGTGGCTTATAAGATTTATTCTATGGTTCTTTTGACATAAAAAAAAAAAAAAAGATTTAATTTTCTTCAAGATAGTTATGTGACATGACAGAAAAGTTTATTTTTGTAACTATCGCATTAAATAACATATTTGGGAATGAATTTAACTTTAACTGATGTAGTTATAAAAACAAAAGCTTTATGGATGTGTTAAAGATCATATAAGTTGCATAAGTAGAAATTTAAAAATAATTGCTTGGTGTTGGTTTGAATTAAGATCGATTAGAAGAAACACGGTTGTTGTGGGGAATGATATCGTATTTTTGAACTATGATCTAGCCACGAGAGTGATACTCCCTGACCGCTTACATTGCTCTATCGCAGGGATGGCCATTAAGTCGATCGAGATCGACCGGTGGACCACCAAGACATTTTTGGGTGATCGCCTTTAATAAGACCTAAGATGCATATACTAAAAGAAACATATTTATGGAACACCGCCGATAGTTAGACCGGAGAATCTGCTTTTCACAACCGATGCAACTGTATTTACTTAAGCACATGTTTCAATAATTGTGTAGACGACACATTTACTTTGATTGGAAGCGCATGAAGATGTTTAACACGTTCACTGCAGCCGTTAGAGAAAAACGTGGTTACTGAGATGTTTTAATGAATTTTTCCCCACACGCCAACTGAAGGGGAGAATCAATGTTGGTAATAGCTCTTCCCACGATATCACGGGATTGGCTTCTAAGACATCTTCCCACACCCCGAGCTTTCACGGGATTGGGTTATCGAGTCGATTTCATGTCCCGTAATGTCGCTTGATTCGCCAATGAACAAATTAAGTACACACGTTGGTTTCAGATTAATCGATTCACATGTGTTTTTTGCTCCTTACATTAAATACGTCCACGCTCCATGGTCTAATAAGTGATCATAGTTTGTTTGGGACATTTTTGTTTTACTTCTGATTTTGTAGTAAAAATACTAATATGACATTATTTAAAATAGAAATATAATGTTGAAAACGAGGAAAGAAACACACAATTTTATTACAGAATGGCCACACATTCGCCAATGGGTGGATTGCAGCACCTTAAAAAATTAGGGGTAGCCCGTAGCCTTAAATGTCCACCCACCCCTGTTCTATCACTTCGTCCCAATAAGAAATGTTTAATTGCTCACAAGCTTTTCTTAAACTGTAAATATATCAGTGCTGTTTTTAAAAACAAATTATTTTTAAAATATACCGAGAGAGAGTTACACTAACATCGAAGAGAGAGAGAGAGGAGGAGGGGGGGGGGCTCCAGAAGTAACTGGAATCGAACTATTGCGTGTGCATGCATTGAAATTATAAGTTGTGCTATTAGTTGATGTTAGTTGGGGGTCTCTCTCGCGAGCGTTAGTGAGTTGGCGTTAATCTGAGTTAAGTGGATTAATTGTGGTGCTCTGTTGTTTGGGTTTCTGTTTCAAACCTTTGGCGATTAGTAAAACGACTGACTACAAAGAACAATGAGAGTGCGTGAAATTTTGCTTGTGTTGGGGAAACCTGCAGCCGAGACCATTGAGCTGCTTAGGCAAACATTTAATGACGATGCCTTGGGAAATCACAGGTCTACGAGTGGTTTTCCTGTTTCAAATTTGTTAACATGTCAACACCCAGGGCATCCTTTGACAGGAAGAAATGATGAAAACATTGTCAAAATCAATCGTGCAATGGATGGAGAGTGTCAAAAGACAATTAACCAAGTTTATGAGGAAACACACGTGTCATGGAGCACAATCCAGCGAATTTTAACCGAAGGTTTCCACATGAGACGTGTGTTTGTAAAATTTGTTCCTCGCTTGCTCAAAGATCTCAAAGAGAAATCGAGCGAATGTTTGCTACGACTTCAAGAGTGTAAAGGACAGAACGATACAAACTTTTTTGAAAGATAAAGGACTAGTCTTGGTGCTACTGATACAATCCAAAATTGAATCAAGCATCAAGCCAGTAGAATATGGCCGCGGTAGCCGAGTGGTATAGGTATCGGGCCGTGGCTTGCCTAGTCACGAGTTCGAGCCCAGTACCACTAAAGATCCGCCGTGTAGGGCAGCGATGCACGTTGAATCTGTCGAGAGCTGAAACGTCCTCCCGTGGGTGTGGTGTGGTAGTTAGAATAGGGGGGTGCCAGCTCAGGTGTTGTCCACGTCACTTGACCATGGTTCAAAATTACGTGGTCCGTCGCCAAAAGCCCTCGTGTAGCTATACAGTGCGACGTTAATATTCAATCAATCAAGCCAGTAGAAAACTATAAATTACCACTCCTCAAGAGTTCCAGAACTGTTTTGAGCTATGGCAAAATCATTAGAACAAGTGCCTTGACGCACATGGACAATACTTTGAAAGGGACTAATGTAGAGTTCAATAAAAAGGAGAAATAAAAAATAGCAAAAATAAATTCTGGTAATTTTTGCCCTTCTTCTCTCATATAGAGCAACACGAGGGCTACTGGTGACGGCTTTCGTAATTTTGAACCTCGGTCAGGAGACGAGTACGACACCGGAGGGTTTAACGTATATCAACCGCCTCTACATGGTGTATCTTCAGTGGCACCAGGACTCAAACCCGCGCCATGTTTGAAATTTCCCGAAAAGGAATGTTTGGTATTAATAACGTATGATTCTTTACAAAAAAAAAAAAAATACTTCCATTGGAAAAATTTCTTCACAAAGTATTCATTTGAGCCGGGAAATAACAAATATATGTATCAAATAAACTTCATTTGTAGTAAGCGATTAGTTTTAAATAATTTAAGAAACGGCTTAGTGACAGTTTTAAGAATATATAAAAAAGGTTTGTAATAGCTGTATGACACACTAGCTCAGACAGTGCTCCATCACACCAATTATTATAGTACAGAAAGCAGTTAGCTTGGAAATGCTGCTAAAATATCCTACAAGGTTTTATAAAAAATCATTAAATAAAGAAAAAAAATACTGATTCGAAATACCTTTTATAGATATCATTAACAGTTTGATTGTCTAAGTAATTTAGTTGGAAAAGCCATGAAATTATTATTACAAAGACGATATATATGCATTCCTATAGTAAATTGATTGATTATCGATGTCACATTTAGAAGCAACACGAAGGATATTGGTGACGATCTCGCAATCTGAACTATGGTGAAGCAACGAGAGTGACGCTTGAGCTCGAACTCAGTCTCCAAATTTTCACACCAAGCCAACAAAAAGATTGGCAGATTTAATGTAGATCAGTCCCTCTAACATGACAGGTCTTTAGTGGCATCAGGACTGGAGCTCATGACCATAAAAGCAACGCCGTTTGCAAGCTCGCGGTGAAAGGCAACTTTTGCACCATTGTAAGGCATTCGTCCATAGGTGATGCCTTACTTCTAAGTTATCTTCGTGACCTAGAGGTGTGGGAGTGAATAAAGAACAAGGCGTTGCCATAATCTTAATATCTCTTTATTAAGATCTTAACTTAAACACTAAACAAAATGATAATAGTTATATTTTAACTCAGTGGATCTGAGGTGAGAAAACATAAAAAAAAAATAATAAATAAACGCGATCTTGACCACTATAATTACTTTACCGCTTACACCTAACCTCTGTTTATACACAGTTCCTAATAATTGGTAGATCAGTCCTACCTCTATATCCTAGGTAGCAGCAACAAACTCGAATCTTCAAGGTAAATTCCTTATCTCTCGTGGAATGGTATCCACCTTGCTTGAACGCACTTTCACGGATAGCCGACACTGGAATATCCGCTTGCTTCAGCTTACGCATTTAAACTCAGACTCGCATAATCACTTCCCCAAAGGCCACCACGCTTACGCTAAACTTCTGCTATTTAAAAGGTTCCTAATTTGCATAGTCACGTTTCGCTTCTGGATTAGGTTGGAAAGAATTTGCCTTTTTCGGCCCCAAAGAACCCAAGAGGAAAATTAATAGAAAGCGCGATGATCCCGTCACACCATGTCTATGACAAAGAGGAATATTATATTATAAATAAGAGTTGCATGAATGAACTTACAGAATATACTGGCTGTTTCAAAAAGAATCACCAGATTTTAAAAAAAACCAAAACTGTGTAGTTTTTAATTCGTTTTAGTGAAATAACGTATAGGGGGAAAGTGAGAAGTTTCACCTAGTTACTGATAGGTAACACTAACGCCACTTTTTCTTTCACTACTTCAGTATTAGGGATAAGCAAACAGGCAAAACTGTGGTGGCTACGCAATGAGTTTTATGTTTCACTCTTCTTGAATTTTGAGTCCGTGACAAGTGTTGAGCGTGATTTTCGTTGACAATAACCTGGTGTTGATTTTCCTACCCAGTAGTGATTTAAGCTCATTTCGGGCCCTGAGCGCAGATATGCAGACCCTCTTGATCAAAATTTATAACCAGAAAATCTGATCGTCTAGCTAATCTGGGCCCTTCCGAGCCCGAGGCCCCCTGGGGACCAGTGCCAAGCACCCAATGGATATAAATAGCACTGCTCCTACATCTCACATTATTAAGCGATGGTTTTAACAATTCAAAGAAACGAGGTTATCGGTGTAAAGATAAATCCCCTAGACATTTTCCAGATGAAAATCCTACAGAGCTTCGCACAGTGTCCTCAAAACTCGTGCCGGTAGGGAATTTTTTGACATGATTCATGCAGGCTACAGTGAAAGACGTGTGGAGTTTTGAGAGTCACCTTTCAGAACAAGTCACAAGATAACAATTTTTAACACGTTTAGTGACTACTAAACAGTAAGCGCGTTAAGGAACTTCTACTTTTTATCTCAAGGTCAATTTCCACACTATTAAAATACTTGGTACGGTAACTGACTGACTGAAGGGTCGTGGGTTGGAATTTCAGTAAAGATTATTCTGCAAAATATTGGAGACTGTCGAATGGAAGGCCTAATGAAGTCTCAGAATCTATATTTGGCTTGATGTACAAATTTGGGCAGTGAGTAATAATCCTTGTTAATTGACAGTGGTTCAGAAATACGAAGTCCACTGTCAGTACTTCATTATAAAGACCTAAATGCGATTTACATAAGTATATTACTTAAACTGATTGACACACACACACACTCACGCATATTCTGAAATAAAATAAAACCTCTTATAACTAAAAAAAGAGCTTTCATATGAATTTTTGAAAGGAATTTTTCTTTATTCGTATAATAAGAAAAAAATATCAAGACAACTCCTGAATATATATGTGTGCTTGTGAGTGAATATTAACGTCGACTTACTCAGCTACACTAGGGCGACGGATGTCGTAATTTTAAGTCATGGTCTAGTGACGGGTATGAAACTTGAGCTAGCACCCCTCACCTAATTTCCGCACCATTCCAACGGGAGGGCGTTTGAGCCCCGACAGATTTAGCATGCATCAGCTCCTCTACACGATGGTTCTTGAGTGTCACTAAGCTCAAATTCATGACAATCTGGCCACGAGTCCGTTACCTTTATATATGTGTGTGTAATAAAAATAGTTTAAGCGCTGGAATTAAATAATTAAAATGGTCTGTGTGAATAGCCTTATTTCGGACAATTCACTAATATTGATACGCATTCCATTTCTTGAAGTTGGAAAAACTCTTAATAGACAGAGAATTATACATTACAATGGAAAACTATTTAATAATTTTTAAAGCACGTACGATAGAATTGCATATGTACAAAAAAATAGTAATTCCCAAAAAAGAGAGAGACAGAAAAAAAGAACCAACGTCCGTAATATTACGGATGTGTTTATTTATTTTTTCACTAATGTTGGTCAACATAATATAATGTACTTGGAAGTTAACTATTTAATGTCATATTAGAGCTGTATCATGACGTAATTGTGGGCAAGTGGTGCATCATGGAACTATGACCCGGTCACGAAAATGAAATCTGAGCACTCTGCTACATAGTTTTCCTGACTTTTATACTACTTGGCTTTCTATTTGAATTTCATTCAATGTGTAGCAGCTTTCATTAGTTTGCATGATGAATCGTGAGAAACTGCTTTTATATTTAAATATTAACACCCACGCAACTGGCTATCATAACCACAGTATCAAAATGACTCGGACTGAGCGTAAATGAAAGTAACGATCATTTTGACATTTTTCCTAAAATTTAAATTTTAACAGGGAACAGAAGTTTCATTGAAATTGTAATTTTGATCACCAGATAATTATAATTTTAATTCCATTCATCTCTCTTCTTCCCTTAAGGTATCCGATGACATTCGGAATCATATTTTGAAAAAGTATAGAAATGAATAACTTTATATTTAGTGCCACCCGAATTAGAATATATATATATAATTGTTTTAAGAATACTATTAAACTCAAACTCAGTGGCGCAACAGCCCATGACGGCCAGGGCTTACTGTACCCCTCCTAGTATACGTGACCATTGGGCGCTGAGGTGCTTGAGCAGATGTCCCGATCACGTGGTCAGTCTGAAGCGAGACCCCCAGTGTTTAAGTCCCCAAGCTAGCTTGGTACACATTTATCGATTCACTGCAGTAGGGATGAAAAGGATGAATCGACCTTACTCAGCCCTTGAATAGAACCCGGACCTGTGGCGTGAAAGCGAGATACGCTGCCACTCGATCACTGGGCTTTAAGAATATTATTACAATTAAAAAATTGGCAAAAAATGAAGAAAAAGTGATATTTTAAAAATATTCTCATTTAATGGAATAAACATTGATATATATTAATAGTACAAACACACTTTACCTATATATTGCTAAAACTTCTGTAAAAGAGCATAAGTAGATTTTTGAAATATATAATATATAGAAGTGGATTTACTCGTATTTTATATATATAATATATCAGATTAAATAAATTTTAATAGAAAACACCACTTTATATTTCGATTGATTGTAACTTTGAAAGAGTAATGTGAATACCACAAAAATTCTTGCAAAGGTTCAGTAGAAATCAGAAGTATTTTAGCAATATATATATAAGAAAAATATTATTATTATGGAAGTATTTTTCATAAAAGGAGAATGTTTAGAAAAAATGCCATTATTTATATATTTATTTATTTATTTTGGCCTAAAAAATTGCATTTAATAATTTTTTATTATAATAATATTCTTAAAACAATTTTATATGTGCATTCTAGTACATGTAACATTATATTTGTAACAAAAAAAATATTGATTTTTACGTTTTTTCAAAATCACGTTTCTAAACGTAATCGGATACTATAAAAAGAAGTTGGCGAGGAAAATTTTTAAACTTTTGTTAATTTTGATAAACACATAGACAAAAAGTAAAATAAAGAACTACAATTTATTAAATGTAAATAAAATTAGTAGTTTCTGTATTTCTACATCAGCCGCCTTGAAAAATCAATTTTTACTAAACATAAAGTTTCACTATGACCATGGCCGCGGTAGCCGAGTGGTATAGGTATCGGATCGTGGCTTGCCTTGTAACGAATTCGAGCCCAGTACCACTAAAGACCCGCCGTGTAGGGCAGCGATACACGTTAAATCTGTCGAGAGCTGAAACGTCCTCCCGTTGGTGTGGTGTGGTAGTTAGGAGAGGGGGGGTGCCAGCTCAGGTGTCGTCCACGTCACTTGACCATGGTTCAAAATTACGTGGTCCGTCGCCAAAAGCCCTCGTGTAGCTGAACAGTGCGACATTAATATTCAATCAATCATTCAATCACTATGACCATTTAAAGACTAACGATCCATTTCGGAATTGTTTGACGAAAAACAGGTTGATATAATTTTTTAAGACTTGTAGAGCATTTTGATTTCGTAACAAAAAGGACAAAAAGTGGAAATTCTATTAAAAAATGACTCGATGTTATTGAACTGGAGTGTAACCAGTAATTTTGCATTATTTACTATTTCTTCCGTTTCGTGGCAATAAAAAATTGAGATAACAGTAGCAAAAGTTTATCCAAATAAAGTTCGCAATTTATTTGAAATCACGCTAAAAACACACAGGTTGATGTAAATTGTTCCAAGCGTTTTGCAACATATATTATAAAATTACCACACAAATGTACGAACAACAGGTTCAAATAAGAAAGAAAATTTTCTGTTTTATGCTAGAAAAAGAGAGAAGCAAATAAATTAAATTTATTTGCTTTTATTTATTTTTTATATATTTATTTTTTGCATTAAATTTATTTTTGTCCTAATATATGAACCATAAAATATGCATAAATATAAAAAACTTCCTTGCGCATAAATTAATCCGAAAATTTTTACACAGCTTGCTTATACTGAACAAGTATTATATAAAGTATTAACAAGTGTATTATAAAAACAAAATTTTAAAGTCATTTTATACGAATATCAACAAAGAAAAATTTTATTTTAACTAATATTTATTAAATAGTTACAATTATATAATATGCATATATATATATGAATATTATTTATATTTTATATAAATATATATATATATTTATATTTTATATATATATATATATATATACATTGCTGGCCACCGTAAATGCAACACCAAGAAAGACAAGAGATAACACAACAAAATTTATTTTACAGATAACATGTTGACCAAGTATCAAAAGATTAAATTTATAGACTTCTGTGAAGTGTGGTTCCTGCCAGAATCAGTAGCCAGAATAGCCGCCATTGTTGGAGATCACCGCTGCCACACGCCTCGGCATTGATTCAAAGAGACTTTGGATGTGTTCTTGGGGTACAGCAGGCCAAGCAGCTTCCACACATTGCCAAAGTTGATCTAGTGTGGAAGCTGGGGGTGTAATCTGGGTCAATCGTTGAGCAACCATAGACCACATGTTTTCTATCGGCGAAAGATCCGGAGAGTGAGCCGGCATGGTAAGCAATTCAATCTGGTGATTGACGAAGAACCTTTGGACAATGCGTGCCACGTATGGTCGTGCATTATCCTGTTGCAATATGGCTGTGGCCAAGCCCTGAAGGTAAAGAAGGACAACTGGCTCCAACACCTCGGAGATGTAGCCCTGGCTGTTTAAAGTACCGGCAATGCGTACTAGAGGAGTGCGAGAGTGATATCCAATACCGCCCCATACCATAATTCCCGGTGCAGAACCAGTGTGGCAGTGCATAACGCAGCTGTTCAGCATCCTCTCTCTACGGTGTCTCCAGACTCGAATCCGACCATCGTGGTGTTGCTGACAGATGTGTGACTCGCCAGTAAAGACAACTTCATTCCATTCTGCCACCCACATCTTTCTTTCATCGCACCATAGGCGGCGGAGACGTCTATGGTTCTGCCCCAAGGGTAGACTAAGCAATGGACGTCTTGTGGACAGACCACTCTGCTGTAAACGGCGTCGAATGGTACGCGCAGACACTGAATGATGTGTTACAGACTCAATGTGCTGTGCTATGGTTCGTGATGTGACTGAGCGATCCGTCACTGCCATGCGCACAATTTGCCTGTCCTCACGTGAAGTGGTGCACTGAGGTGGATGCGATCGACCACGTTGGTCAGTCGTACCTACCTGCATCCAACGGTCATATATCCTCATTACAGTTGTTTGGTTTCGTCCAACACGACTACCGATTTCCCTGAAAGATAATCCACAATCTCGGTAGTCCACTATCTTTCCTCTGTCGAACTCGGCTACTTGATCAAAAGCTGATCGCTGTTTTCTACATAACTGATGGTTTTTTGAAAAAAACCACAAGAAAAACACAATTGCTGAACTTGTAATCCTCGAAATCTCCAAACCTTAAATAGAGCTGCTAGGTGGCACCACAGGCGCGTGTGTTGTGTGTCTGCGCTGAAATTCTAATCATTTGCATATCTCACCTCCGTTATATATATATATATTATTTAAGAATTTTAAATAATACGTTTCAGTCAATTAATTTTAATTAATTACAGTTAAATTTTCTCATTTTTACCCATAACAATAGTGTGGAGAAAATTTCAGCTCAAATGAGCGCTTTAAAATGTGAGAAAAAACCTTTTCAATTTTTGACACATGTCGCCAAAAGGCTGTACTTGTAATTCTTTGAAAATTATTTTTAACCAATTAATTTTTATTAATTATAATTAAATTACTGTATTTTCATCCAAAATAATCATGTATGTAAAATTTCAGCTCAATTGAGCTCCTTAAATTGTATTTTATTATCGATTGAAAATTCCACCGAGATAAATAAAGATATAGAGAGTGTGAGGTAATAGTAGGAATTGAAATAAATTATAAGAGTATAAATAATTAAAGGAGTAAGGAGGAGTACTGGGGTGTAAGTGACTGTTTATTAACATCGCACTATATAGTAACACAAGTGATATTGGCGATGGACCTCGCAATTTCGATCCATGGTCAAGTGATGAGGACAATAACTTAGCTGGCACCTCAACCTCCAGAACTTTCACAATACGCCAGCATAAGGACTTTGAGCCACGGCAGATGCATAATCCTTTCAACGCAGCGGGACTTGTGTGGTACCAGGAATCGAACTCAGGATTCGTCGGTCAAGTGTTTGTGATCATGATCACTAGGCTACTGCGGTCACAATAATAAACTGGGAGAAAATAATGATGATTTATGATTAGTGTGCCTTTGTCACCACAAATCCATTCACATATAAATTTTTTAGTTTTTAATTAAATATAACTATATATCCATAGTCATGCCAAAATACTTACCGAAAAAGTATTATATATATATATATATATATGAAATAAAAAAAATTATTTTACGCCAAAATTTGTCGTGTGTCGAGTGGCTGTTTAAATAATGGCGAACCAAAGATTATTGAGTGGCCGTTGGTGTATGTTTCTTGTATGTTGATGCTTTTTCTCTGATGGGCTTATGAGGCAGTCTTGTAAATTAGTAAACCCAATTTATTGAATATCTTGAAACACCTAGGCATAATAATTATATTGAGCATGGGCGATACAACAAAGACAAAGAAGCTAATACACACAACACAAAGCAGCCGGCTGAATTACATGATGAAGGCAAGTAGACAAAAGAGAGCGATTACACAAGATTTTTGTTTTTATACCAGCAGTGCAAGCGCGTGACTATTACGCAATAGTAGTTCTAATTGGATAGAATGGGCGGGACAGGGATTTCGGTTTAGCCGATTACGATTAAGATTATAATGTTATTTTTAGACCAAGGAATTAAGAATTATTTTAAATATTAGTACAAAGAGTTAACAAAAAAGGATACTTGAGGGAATTATTACACACACACACACACACATATATATATATATATATATACACTGGTGTGCAAAACTTAAGCAACAGGTGGGTTTATTGCCATAACTTCACGAAAAATCATCTGAGAGGCATGAAATTCTGAAATGAGGGAGAGTATTATGTACGTAAAGGATGACGAAAGCATCGGCTCTGAAAAAGGAATACAACGCATACGGTATGGAATCAAACAAAAACAAGCTTTATTGAACGCATAGTATCGTGACTCATGATTGTCTATCCAACAGGAAGAACAACAAGCAGATGTGCCTTAATATGGTATATGCCCTCCCCTTACTACAATGGTTGCTTTGCACCGTCTCCGCATACTCAGAACCAGCTGGTGCAACATTTCTTGAGGTAGGAGTGCCCATTCCTCAATCAACATCTGTTTGAGTTGTTGGTTGTACTCCGGATGATGTGAGCGTGTGGCAATACGTCTCCCCAAAGCATCACACACATGTTCGATAGAATTTAAATCTGGGGAGCACGCTGGCCAATCCATTCGAGTGATATCTTCACTTTCCAGCAGCTCCTCAACAGCAAGAGTGCGATGTGGCAGTGCATTGTCATCCATAAAGATGAAGTCTGGGCCAATGGCACCTCGGAAAAGATGCATATGGGGAAGAAGTACCTCCTCACAATAGCGATCCCCGGTTACAGACCCTCTGTCGAAAATGGGAAGCTCAATTCCGCCGTTCAGCATAATGCCAACCCAGACAAGAACTCCAGGACCACCGTAACGATGTCTTTCCTTGATGTTACTGGGATAAAACCGGGTCCCGATCTCTCTCCAAATCAAAATGCGTTGAAAATCGCTTCTGGTACTGAACCGACTCTCATCCGTAAAGAGAACACGACTCCATTGATCAGTTGTCCAGTTTTTGTGCTCTCTGTCCCACTGTAAACGGTGGCTTCGGTGGCCATCTTTCAACGGGAGGCAGCGTTCAGGTCGGCGGGTGAACAGGCCCCCTTTGTGAAGGCGTCTGGCCATAGTAAACCGCTACACTTGTCGACCTGTTGCTATACAGAGTTTCTGAGCAATTACGCTTGCTGACTGCTGTCGAACTTTTTTCGCCTGCAGGATGATATATTGGTCATCCCCTGCAGTTGTCGTCCTCGGGTGGCCACAGCAACCTTTCTAACAGCTGTACCTGTGATTTGGAACGCTTTCCAAGCGCGCGAAATGACACTTTTGTTGATTCCGAACTCTGCAGCTACATTGGTGACAGTACGCCCCTCCTCCAGCTTTCCGATCATTCTTCCACGTGTGAAGTCATCCAGATGATTTCTTCTAGCCATATTTCACGAACTGACTCACTGGCACTTGCAGAGAATATGGTGAATTGCGTCTCCGTCCTTCATTTCATTCTACTGTTGAGCAGCGCGCGCCGACATCACGCGTTTTGCGTACGCTCACATCGCTTCTGACGTTTTGTTCCTGATATTTGCATACGCCTGACGTTTCTACTGACTTACGTGTTCCCTCTACTGATCTCCACACCTCCTTTTCTGCAATTTCATGGCTATCTGCTAAATTTTTACATTGTTGCTTAAGTTTTGCACACCAGTGTATATATATATATATATTTAAATATATATAATTCAATCACAACACCGGAATCAATATAAAAAAAAAAAAAAAATCGAAGATAAATAAATCCTATAACATAAAAATCCCATTTCCGAATAACAATGGCGAATATAGAAAGACAAAATTCCAACGTTTTCAAACAAAATTAAAAATTTTATAAAATAAAAATATATAAAATATCCAAGTGCAACCTCGGACTTAGGACCGATAAGTGGGGTTAACTAGTTTGATGGCGCCAACCTTCCCCCTATTGCAACTTGGTATATTAATCTTAAAATATCCAATTCTCAAAAATTTAAAAATTGAAAATTTAAAAATTAAAAACTTAAAACTTAAAAATTAAAAATTTAAAAATTAAAAATTTAAAAATTAAAAATTTAAAAGTTAAAAATTTAAAAATTAAAAATTTAAAAGTTAAAAATTTAAAAGTTAAAAATTCAAGTTAAAAATTCAAAAGTTAAAAATTCAAAAGTTAAAAATTTAAATGTCAAAAATTTAAAAGTTAAAAATTAAATAGTTAAAATTAAACCATTAAACTTGAAAAATTAAACTATTCGCCATCGCATTCTGAAAGATATTATATTAAAATATTAAAATTCTAAAACAAATATTAAAATTCTAAAACAAATAATTGCATAATGTAAGTGAACTCTCAAACACCAAAGATGACGCACTCATCCTTAGGTAGAAAAATGTCTAAAATCCGAAAGTTCAAATTAAAATCCAATTATTTTCACAAATGAATAGCGTAAATCATTAAAAACTCACCAAAAAGCAATCTATCAATAATTCAATTCACAAACTCTGAACGATTTTTCTCTAATATTTAATACAACAATTACCTCTCCTATATTCTGCTCACAACACCCACTAATGCCATGTCAATCCAAATGATTCATAATCTCACACCAGAGTTCAATCATTTGGTATTAGATGCAAATCAGATTGCATGCAAAAAAGTTGCTTGATTGGTCATAAACGTTTGATTGGTCATAAATAATTTTAAAGTGTAGTCGTGTAAATATTGGTCTATGTGTATACTATAATGTATTCTGTGTGTGGAATGCACAAATTCTTCACAGCTGGACCACTAACAAGCTGACTTTGTGGACCTAATGTTGTGTGGTGGATTTGTGCATTTATGAGTTTAAAAATATTTTTAAGAAATATTTTTGATCTATGTATTTTCTCAAGAAGTTGATGGGATAATCATTCTGTATGCAACAAAATATAAATTTCTGGATGTTCTTGAATTTATCAATATTGTGTGTAGTTAAATTATTATTTCTCATCAAAAAATTTCTAAATATTGAAATATGTAAGCAGCTATTGAAGTTCGGTATCTTTATGACATTAAAGTTAAATGCTTCCCTTTTATCATAGATATTGCTATATAATTTGTTGTCAATAATATTTACATCTAAATCTAAAAATTCAACTTTGCTGGAGTTAAAATTTATCTGTATTAATTTTAGGTATTCCGGATAAAAATTAATGTTTGGTTTAAATTCAATGTCGCGACCTATAACAATTAAATCATCTATGCATCTTAATAAGATGCAAGATGGTTCATTTCTTCGAATTGATTCATAGTGGTGTAAATACAGGTTAGCGAGACTGTTACTGGCTGGACCACCCTGAGGCAATCCTTTAATTTGTTTGTAGAGTTTGTTATCAAAAATAATAAAATTCTCCTGTATTACAAAACGAATTAGTGTATTGAACTTTTCAAAACTAATGTAATCATTCAAACCATATTTCTCATATGCATCTGAAAGTACCTGAATTATATCTTCTATATATTATATATATAATATATAATATATATATATATATATATATATATATATATATATATATATATATTATATATTATATATATCACACACAATGAAGGACACATGAGCAACCGAGATTAAAAATTATAAAGTGCACGCTGCAGTAAATAAACATTGCTGACTTAGGATAGCTAATATATAAAAAAAATTATATAAAAGTGGGGTTGATCATGTTTTTTGGCCAGCCAACCTTCCCCTTTATCTAAATAATACTGAGCAAAAACCTATTGAAAGTAATGGATAGGAATATCTAAATCCATTACAAGATAGAGGTAACTTACCTAAAAATTTCCCTTAAAAATGCAGTCTATAAATGCTAAGTCTGAGTGCAATAAATAAGTTATTACCATGTATATATATATATATATATATATATATATATGTATATACTCCCAAAAGTTAAGCACGGAGAGGAAAATTCTAATTTCCGGAAGCCAATCAGAATTGAAGAAGATGTAATTCGCTGCAGAGGTAGATGGAAGTATGCAAATATGTTAGGTAACAGCCAATTGTGCTTTCATGTCATGAAATATGCAAAAAGGGCAGTCTTATAAGAAGCCAGCTTTATGAAGGGTTACAAAAGTTGATTGTAAGTGCTGATAGAAGGTGTTTAAAACTTTCGTACAATTTGTTTTCAAGACGTACGTGTTTCTATGACTTCCAGAAAAGGAATGAGAGATTCTGAGCGCTGGAGTGCTGTGGGGCGCATTGAAGCAAGACAGTCGATCACAGATGTTACTCTTTTCTTAGGCGTTCATCATTCTGTAATTTCACGTTTTTGGAAACAATTCCGAACCACACAGACAGTTGTCCGAAGGCCCGTAGGCGGTCCTTCAAGGGTTACAACTCCCGTGGAAGATCGATATATTGCTATTGTAGCCAAGCGGAATCGCAGAGTGACATCCACACGTGTGATATCTATGGTTACAGCGTCCTTTGGTAAGTCTATATCTGCAGCTACTGTACGCCGAAGATTACATATGAATGGACTGTATGCCCGGGTACCTCGAGTTTGTGTTTCTTTATCCGTCCAATCAAGAGGGGCAGGATTAAAGTGGTGCCTGGAACATGGCAATTAGACTGCGTCTGACAAGGGTAATGTCATGTTTACTGATGAGTCAAGATTTGCTGTTGAGCCAGATGACAAGCGCATAAGGATATGACGTAAACAAGGAACACGCAATCAGCCAACAACATCACCGAACTTCACGCATTCCAAGGTGGAAGAATTATGGTGTGGGCAGGGATTTAATTAGGATACCGCACCGACATGCACATCTTTAAACGGGGTTCTGTGACGGATGTCCGGTATCGAGATGAAGTCCTAGAACCCATTGTGAGATTGTACGCTGCAGCATTTGGCCCTACTTTTGTTTTAATGGACGATAATGCACGTCCCCATAGAGCTGACATCGTCGATGACTACATGTAGAGTGAAGGAATTTCGGGTATGGCGTGGCCAGCATATTCGCCTGACCTTAATCCTATTGAAAATCTTTGGGATGCTCTCGGCCGTGCTGTATCTTCACGTTTATCACCTCCAGCCACTCCTATTGAGCTGGAAACTGCTCTACAAGAAGAATGGCGATTGCTTAATTCTGTGGTGGTTAACCACCTTATTGAAAGCATTGTCAGAAGGTATGAACTTTGCATGCAGATGAGGGGGGATCACATACCCTATTAATGTTCTTTTTTTCATTTGATGCTGTTTATTTTTACTTTATACATAATTCTGTTTAACCCGTGATCACTCGCGCGGTGTGTTCTGTACACCCCAGCAACAAGAAAATCATACGAGGATTCTAAAATGAATGCTCAGAACCACGATTGTTTCTGTAGCTGCCCATTTTAGGTCATTGAACCTTCAGGTCTGATGCAATACCTTTTTCTCGAATGATTGGAATGTAATGACCTTCAAAAATTTATCTGGGGGGACTGAGAACTCCTGCGAGAAGTTGAGCATATGTATACAGTCTGCTCTGAATGTTTGGAAAATGATTAAAATATTATTTTTCTACTTTCTACTATCATCACCTCATTAATTATAAAGTATATTTATTACTGGTATAGACGTTTTATACTGGTTTATGAAAAAATATAAAATTATATGTGTTTTAAAATGTGTGAAAATTGTGTATGTTTAGTTTAAATTAATGTTAGTCTCATTTGTATGTAATAAATTTAATAATTTTATTTGTATAATACAAAAAACGTCTTGAACTTTATAAATATGTATCATAATGACTTAATTTTATTCTCATAATTAAATACACGTGTTAAAATTTTGGGGTGTTCTCTACACCCCGCGAGTAACGAGGGTAGAAAAACAGGCGCGAGTGACCGCGGGTTAAGTCTCCAGTATGACATTATCTGATAACTTATAAAAGTTTAATATTGTTTTCATTTCTGTATATAATTATTGATTTTGCTTTATGTATATATATATATGCTACTTTACTGCCAAATTTACATCTTCGTGCTTAACTTTTGGAAGTTTGTATATATATATATATATATACATATATAACTTATTTACATTATGAAATCGGTGAGATAAAATGTAAATAGAAAATAAACCCCTCTAAATTGAAATAAGACCACCAATATGTCATTTATACTATTATCTACGAGCAAGTAAATTTTGATTGTTATAAAATTATTTCATGCATATCGAAAATTTTCACACACGAGCTAATGTGCACATTTTAGGCAGCATAATTATGTCGCCACATCATAACTATCAAAGATAAGGAAAAAAACAAACAAAAATAAACCATTGAACGAAACTTAAGCCAGCGTTTCTTGTATCCTTTATCATCTTATCCTTACAAACTTGTTAAAACGGGGAGTTATGCATTTAATTAAAAGTTCCACACTATTTATTTAAAGCCCTCACAACGTCATTAGCCCCCTCTGCCCCTACCCAAAGAATGCTATCTCCAGCCAGATAATCCCGTAATTAACAAAGTTACATCTCTGGAAAGCTTACTGCGATGGATCTTTCCACTTCGGATCATACTTCACAAGTATCAGTTGCCAGAGACCATCGCTCAAAGGACTAGTTTACTTAAAATGTGATTTAAAGTCACAATAAACGCATTAAATGAGATTCGTGTCTTCAGAACAACCTCTCCTTTGTGTAAAGACGGATTCCTTTCCCAATTTCGGAGCTTTGCCTTCCCTTTAGGGAACAAGTTCTGTAAAAGATACATAGTTTTTGTTGCTACTATTGTTTATAATGCGGACCGTATTTCTCTCTCTGATTGTTATTTCAAGTTGTTTTTTTTTGAATAATTAATAAAATGCGCTAATGTGCAAGAATATTGTATATAATAGGTTAGCACATGCATGCTGAATAACCGATGTCTTCTTTAAAAAGATTTTTGGTACAAAGTTCTCTATTGAACATAGGAATATTGTAACGAATTTTGTGTAATGAATGCTTACAATAGTGTAAATAATTTATATCTGAATGTGTAATACGTTGATATTATACGCTCTGTTGTATTTATTTTATGCTCTGAAATTGTAATATTCGCAAGTAACATCGTTCCTTACTTTACAATGGCGATTCAATGGAAACTTCTCGAAATATTGGTGATAGAGCCGTTGGCATCGTTTTTGGTGACCATTCTGGTGCCCATTTGGCGAGTTGCTTCTGGAAATTATTGGAGAAATCTACTAATATCACGATCTATGACGTAAGTGGATTTTTTGAGAAAAGTCCGTGCAGACTATAAATAGGGAGTCACTCGCCGAAACTGAGTTGGTATTGTGTTTTGACCATTGTGAAGAGTCAGTATCTTTTTGACCATTAAAGAGTCAATATAGGTTTGACCGTTGAAGAGTCAACATAGGTTTGGCCGTTGAGTGAGTGAGTGAGTGATTGTTGGGGTTATTGTGGCGTGAGAGCCAATTTTGGCTAAACCGGTTTGACCGTTGAAGAGTTAGTATTGTCATGAGCTGTTGAAGAGTTGCTTCTATCGAGCGCGAATACATTACGTATTTGTATTTCTAGACACTGATAGTTGTGCCTAAGTACTGTAGAAGGTGAGAAGATCTGGGGTTTATTAAGCGAATTCTAATGTTATATCCTGTATTTCAAAAGTATTGTTTTTCAACAATAAACTTTCATCGTTCCTGAAGAATGATCTTGCTCTTTGAGACTAATTACATAAAATCCTCGACCTCGATCTACAGATGGGTGACAAAATAATACGAACACCGCGAAAATGGCATGGCCCATTTCAAAGACGCACAGCGCGCATGTCATTTTGCGTTGCAGTCCGCCGCCTAGCGGATTCGAAAGGTAATGTATCAGTCGCTCAACAGCTGCAATAGGTGTTGCACGCGTCTATTGTAATTTCTGAAAAACGCAATAATGACGGACCTGTCAGAGTTCGAAAAAGGTATGATTGTTGGAATGAGGTGCGCTGGTTGCTCGGTGATGGAAACAGCTAATTATTTGGGGCGTGCAAGAGGTACTGTATCTGCCGTTATGACAGCATACAAGAAGTGCGGGAATGTGGCGTCTGGCAAGCACAACAGTGGACGGAAAAGAAAGCTTACCGAGAGGGATAAAAGAGTCTTAACCCGCATAGTGGCCCGAAAGCGCAAGCAATCGCTATCCCAAATAACGTCTGAGGTGAATAGTCATCTTCGTAACCCTATTTCAGCAAGAACCGTCCAAAGGGAACTGCATGCTTCGAACTTGTATGGAAGAGTTGCAATTCGTAAACCTTTGGTAACAGCACGTCATGCTTTACAGCGACGCCAGTGGTGTAGAACACACAGACAGTGGACCCCACAACAGTGGCAACAAGTCATCTGGTCGGATGAATCAACGTTCTCCCTATTCCAGACCACCGGACGAGTTTATGTGTGGAGAACACCCAAAGAAGCATTTGCTCCTGAATGCATCATGCCGACTGTGAAGCATGGAGGTGGGTCCCTTATGGTATGGGGGGCGATATCTTGGCGTGGTCTTGGGCCACTTGTTACTCTGCATGACAAGGTTCAAGCTGCCCACTGTGTCGATATCCTGGGGGATCAGGTGCATCCATTTGTCCAGACTTTATTTCCCGGAGAATGCCCATTTTATCAAGACGACAACGCTCCTATCCACAGAGCTAAAATCGTGCAAGAATGGTTTGCAGAGCATGAGGGGGACGTAGGTCATCTTTCTTGGTCCCCTCAGTCACCTGATTTAAATATTATTGAATATTTGTGGGGATATTTGGAGTCAAAACTCCGTGCTCGATTCCCCCACCATCTACGATTTCGGCATTAGAGACCGCTCTCCATGAAGAATGGCTTCATATTCCATTAAAAGTTGTTCATGACCTCTATGCGTCCATCCCACGTCGCATACAGTCTGTAATTCAGTCAAAGGGGGGTCCAACTCCCTATTAATAAAGCATTTCTCCTCTTTCATAGGTGTTCGTATTATTTTGTCACCCATGTGTACATAACAATATGATTTTTCTAGTAATAAGCTAAAAAGCAATATTATCTGCTTGAAAAATATTTTTAGTTAAACTTGTCAAAATATTAAACCTGTCTTATTTTCTTAATGATGTAAAGATTGAGCGCAATTGTGATTGGATAGGATAAAACACTGTTTCTACAGACTGTGCGCGTGTGCTAACCTATCGTTTTTATTTAAATGATCTACTTAAAAAAAACCTATTAAAACTAATACAATTGATATTTTTCAGCTTTTTTAAAATAATACAACTAGAATTTTTTACAACTCAGAAAGTTAAATAATCTTCCTAGCTTCTAGATATTTGATTGAAGTTTTACGAAGTCGTGTATTGGTTTTATATAAGTATAATATCTCTCAACTGCTTACAGTTAATCTTGTTGCAAATTTAATACAATTTAATTCGACTACATAAATTTTAATTTAAATAAAATAATTTCGTTACTGTTATTCTATGATTATTTCAATGTAATTCGTAATATTGAGCTTGGTAACAAATGAATGAGAATTCTTGATGTGTTAACTTATTTTGCTAACTTTCCTACCCTTCCAAACGAGGGGTTATGAATAAATACAGATCAGTTGTGTTACACGTGTCAAGTCATGAACTTGAATGCTTTCTTCATCAAATGCTATCACTCCGAATAATGATGAATGCTCTTTATACTAAATTCAATTGAATCCCAAAGTCATCATGCAATGTGGTTTACATGGAAAGAGATCGAAGTATTGGTTAAATGTTATTTTTGTTACCTCACGGAAGCTCTGATTGCGAGGTCCTTTACCACGTATGACGACCGTGAAACAAAATAATGTCAGGAGCACACAATACAAATAAGCAATATTTATAATCAATCTAAATCATCTTTATGATCTTTTTCAAGTTTTTAAAAATTTGATTGATCATTGTTTTGTGTGCCAGAAGCCATGCCTTTCCGGGTATTAGTTAAACTATTATTCTACAGTATGTTTTAAAATTATTGGTAAGAGACTTTTGAGGATTGTTGAACATACCCGCAATATCTTTAATAGGATCATGAGAATGGAAGGGAAACGTAAAGGTAAAAACACAGAAATAGACATGAAAAGAAAAATAAATTATTTAAGTACAACATGGATGACAAGTGCTCTTCAACACAGCAATATTTACAATAATTGTTTAAAAAAACTGTGCTTACCTCTAATAATGCTTACTTGACAGTTTTGAAAAGGAGTGCTTTCCCATTCCGTTTTAAGGCATCAGGTATATATTTTTTATACACATATACAGTAGTAACGGGCAGTAACTAAGTTCTCATGTATATATACATGTCTCAAAAACTGAATTTTCTCGAACGGAGATTTTCAGATGTTGGTAGACGCAATTTTTAAAAATTTCTATAAACGTTTCTGAAAAGAACTGATTAATTGTGCTGAAGTAAATAAGTTGGATTTCTTTCCATGCTCTTTTCTTGTGTTTTTCTCAAAATGAGTCAATTGTTTTTATATAATTATATATAAAGATGTTACACTCTGTGCCTACTATCCATTTAATTACACCATGAATTTTGATAATCAATATATATTTTGTGACGGCCTCATCGCAATTTCTACTAAAACTCCTTTTGGGGTTTCTTTGGGGGCAGAATTGCAAATCTTTCCAACCAACTGGAGAAGAGAAACGTGATATTCAAATTAAGAATATTATTAATAGTAGAAGTTTAGTGTACGCGGGGTGCTTCAGGACTCCCACTTGTTAGCGCAAAAATACAATTTCAGATAGGGGATGGAGGATCTTTTATAGATCCATATCCCTGTGGCGTGAAGAAACGTACGCGGGGTGGCTATGGGAATATACGAGGTCTATGTGTACAAGTGTTTAAGCTAAAGTGAGAGGAAATCCCGCATACAAGATTTAATCTATCCGTGCCAGAGTGGGTTCAAGTTAAAGGTGGATACCATTCCAGAAGGTTAACCGCCACGTCAGTTAGGATTTAAGCGAATTGCTGCTTACCGAGCGGTACGAACATTTAATTAAACTACTAGGAACTGTGTACTTATTGAGATTAGGATTAGTCGGTAAAGTTAGACATAATGGTTAGTTACGCGATTATTTGGTAATACGTATTGTGTGTCTCCTCACCCCAGATTCACTTGGTTTGAGTATCAAATATATTATTGTATATTGCTTAAGTCTTAATAAAGATCTTATAATCTTAATAAAGAGATATTAAGATTATGGCGACGTCTGGTTCTTCATTCACTCCCACATCTCTAGGTCGCGAGGATAATGTAGAAGTAGGGCAACCCCCACGGGCTCCTGCTTTACAATTTGAGGTTGAATTATTACCTTGATTGAATTAAATATATTTTTAATAATCAACTACAGTTACACAGCGATGTGTGTAAATGACCGAATCGCAACATAAACGTTTATAATTTTTTCAAAAGAAGACATTTTTCGTTACAATCTGTCTTCTCATACGCCTAATTTGGCTGTTATAATATTTTAAATGGAGCTTGATTTTCTGGCTCACCAAACTTAATGTATTCATGCACTTCCTTTAATTCCAAAAATTTAGCCATAAACTCCAGGTGAAATAAATCTACTTCAATGTATTATATGAAAATTGCAAATTTATCTTTGATGTCTGGATTGGTAAAAATAAAATATAAATAAAATAGTGATATCTAAAAATGTATTTACACAAATTATAACTTTTGCTTTAAAATATGAAATGCATCATTTTTCTCGTGAACCCGATAGGATGATATGAGATTATCTATCTTCGATATGTTTGTTGAATGTTCAGGAAACTCGTGTTCTAATCACAAGAATGCTTTACTTCTTGAGTGTTAGGAGTTAATTGTGAAATTTTAGGTTTAGGTCTTGATTTGTTTTAACATTAAAGTTTTATTTTTTTTTTATTTCGAAGCAATTTCTGATTTTGCTAGATATTAATGCAACAAAAAACTCGTGAAATATATTTGATCTCCGTAACAGTACACACAACATAAATGTTTTGTGTTCCAAACTAAGGAATGTTTTTGTCTCACCCCAGATCTTGGGATCATGCACAAAACAAAACTACTGTTTACTAGATGCAAGACTTTTATACTGACAAATTTTATAGACAAGTTCTTGCGACAAAATTCCATTCTTATTTAAATCTTCATTGACGCAGCTACCGTGAAAGGCCCGACTTTGACTGTTAAACGCTTGTGCTAACTTGTAATTAATGTTCCCATCTGTTTTGTCTTATTCTAAATTTTTAATTTTTAATCTGAAATTTTTTCTTTAACATGTAAAATGTATTACAAATTTATTTTAACTTTCATAATGATGGAAATGGATAACAAATATTTTATCTTATACAAAACCTTTCGAGAACCTAACGTTGTCTACGTACCCTCAAATTAATTTTAATTTACCCTGGGTCTCCTCAGAAGTCACACGGGCTTCAGGGATCTACAGGAACCACTTTTGAAATCCGTGTTGTAAGACTATTTAGCTACACCAGTGGTCTTCACAAACTGTGTTTCATGGAACCCCGGAGTTCCACAAAGCATATCCAGGGATTCCACGAGTCCCAATGAAAAAATCGAAAAAATTATAAATGTGTATGCAAAATGGAATTTCGTTCTCTATGGAGTTTGTATAACCACAACTGCCTAAAATCATCTCAGTCATTAAGGTATCCGACTACGTTCGGAACCGTGATTTAAAAAAAAGCGCATAAATGGATAACTTTCAAGATATTTAGTGCCACTTTGATTAGAATACATGTATAAAATTATTTTAAGGACATTTTGACAAAAAAAAATATTTAAATATAATATTTTGGCAAAAAATTAACTCAGAATAATCTTTTTTTAAAATGTTCTCCTTTTATAAAAAATGCTTCTAAAATAATAATATTTCGCCTATATAAGGTAAGGACTTCTCCAGAGAGTCTGAACAAGGATTTTGGAAAAATTCACATTATGTTCAGAGTTAAGACCAATTAAAATAATTATCGGCATTTTTTTCTTAAAACTGATCCCCTCTGTTGTAAAATATGGATAAACCCACTTCTAAGTTATATATTTCAAAAATTCTAGTTGAGCCTCTGTCAGAGGTCTGAGCTATATACAGGCAAAATATTATTATAATAGAAGCATTTTTCACAAAAGGAGAATATTTTGAAAATGGGTTATTCTATGTTCATTTTTTTTGTCAAAATATTGTACTTAAATAATTTTTTATTGTAATAGTATTCTTAAAACAATTTTATATACATTTTCTAATCTAAGTGACACTAAATATCATAAATATTATCCATTTATACGCTTTTGCAAAATCACGGTTCCGAACGCAGTCGGATACTATAAGAAATTAAAAATTTATTTACACGAAATAACTTTATTTTCTAATATTTTTTAATCGTTATTGTAATATAGTAAAATAGTGTAGAACGTTTTTCTTTATGCAGATTGTGAATATTTTTTGTTTATTATCCCGGGTTCCACGAGATAATTTCTTACTCATTTGTACAATGTTTTGCCAAACTAAATAGTTTTTTAATGGAAAATGCACCTTTTATCCATTTGCGGGAAAAATACTTATAACGAAGGAGAAGAAACAATTTAAGATATATAAGCAAATTTGATGTTAAAATCTAAATTGAAGCAAGAACAGCTAGTAAATTTTAGGTTGTGCAAATTCATGTAAAATACACAAGATTTTTCTCACATTTATAAACATTTCAATGCCATTCAGAACAATGTATTTAAGTGAAAATGTGTGACTACAAAAACAAAATATCAAAGCAAAATAAATGCAGAATATGAAATGCAACTACGGAGAGCTTCAACAGGCCTGGACTTCAACTGTTTTTGTGAAAAAGAAATTCAAGCACATATCCCAGTAACTAAATATAATGCATGGGTATGTGACACTTGAATTAGAAATTAAGTAATTATGAGTAAATTTATATTAAAACCATATTAAAATATTTTAAACTCGATACTTTCTTAATTGTTCACATTAAGTATCTATAACATTTTGATTTACTTTAAGTGTTACTTTAAGATATATATTATGGAATGGGGTTCCCTAAAAACACCTTGCAGCTCTAAGGATTCAGCGAGTCGAAAAAGTTTTGAAAACCACTAAATCTACACAAATAGCATGACACGAAAATACATTTTCTAAAACTACTCAGAGTTAAAAAAATTGATAGTGATTAACTCCCCGAGGACATGCATACGTTTTAAAATCATAATGAGTCATACGATCAATAAATCACTGTCTTTTAAATTTATTTCCCTAGGTACCCAAATTCTTTTCAATTAGAAATAAAAATTATTGTCTTTTGCGGTTGATAGGATTCAAATATTTGAAGAAACGGAAAACCACTGACGCATTTCTCTGGTCAGAATAGCATAGCGGAAAAAACAGAGCTTGTTTAATTTACAATCTATAGGCATTTAATGGCCCTTGAATAAGTTTCATTTGAAGGGCATTCGACCAACCACCCCAAAATAAAAATGTTTTTAAAGACACCATTCCCACCCATTGTCGTGTAAGCTCTTCCCCATTTTACCCTTTTGACCTTTCCACAGTTCAATCAACTTCAGTTAATTTTTTACGGAAATCAATCAAATAAAAATTTCTGCATAATGTCAAGGTCCATGAAACAACGGTTTCAGACATGTAGAACAATAGTGTTACTGCACAAACACACAGCCGCTTTCTTTTTTTAAACTTTCGACTCCCTGATTTGAACTGTTTTTGAACCAATGTTTAAAGATGCAAGAAATCAACCACGCCTCCACATGAAAAGAATGCAGTGTTTTCTTCAAAATATCCATCATTATTTTTATTTTTTTGAAATTTCTGGACTAAGCGTCATCACATTCAGACTCATTCCCCCGAAATTTTTACTGTTGTTTATGTTCTGTTTTCATGGCATTTGTGAAGATTCTGAACAATCAAAAGCTGTATTTGTATTAGTCATCAATCTTTTATATTTAGAACTGTAGCCCAAGTGCTTTATTCATGTCATACTTGGTTGAACAGTTCCCATACAATTGTGAATCCCACTATTTCCATTTTATGATTATAGTTATTTTCATTAATATTTTATATTTTTTACGTTAGTTTTTCGCGTAGTTAAGGTTGTACGTATAATAAATTTTAATCCCGATTGCGTACTCTCTAACCTCCTATTAAATATATTTTTATATAGAATTCCTTTAATTACAGTTTAACAATGGAAAGATAACTCAGGAGAGCTAATTAAATTTTTTTATGTCCCAAAAATTAAATAATGTGACGGAATTTTCTCTCGTTCTGGCATTTATGTGATAAATTTAACATAACTGAACCGTTAGAATGGGTCTTAAAAACACAAAAAGCGAGAAAAGATATTTTTTTTAATTTAATTTTTTTTTTTTACCGAAAACAAATTATTATAAATAGTTATCCAATATATTAGCAACAAAGGTTATTCAAACCGGTCTATTTTCCAACTATCTAGAACTTTTTGTGCTAGGGGATTTAACGCTTTCCAAAAGACTTTCATTTTGCTTATGTTCATTTTTTCTTAAAATGAAGTTTACTTTTTTTATTTATTTAAAATGCTTCTTGGCAACTCAAATTTTGTACGTGAACTACAAAATGTAAAGTTACATTTTTTTATTGCATAATTAAAAATTATACATGGGATTATTTTCTTGTAAATTATTTAAAAATGAAAAAAAAAAAAAAAAAAAAAAAAACGGGATATTTGTAGGGGGGAAGGTAAAACGGGGTAAACAGCAAAGTGCAAGACATTTTTAGTTGTCTGAATATGTCGGAGTTTAAACGCCTATGTGTACCATATTCTTCGCTGGTGTTTAGTAATAAGTAGAAATAAAAATGTGTTATTTTAATGTTTTTAATCTTAAGGGGTATTTGAAATATGCTCTTTGAAAAATGAAAAGAATTTTTAAATAGTCACAAATTTATGAGCACATTTAATTGTACATAATTAAACATATATTAAATAACAGCTGATTTGATTTTAATGAAGATTAGCCAGAAATGAGAAATTTAAATCTTTTGTGTCCCATGTCATATTAATGTTCTCATGTTGAGGTGTACGGGGGAATTAAATGATAACTGCATGAATTACAGTGTTATCTTTATCGTTTCGAGTTAAGGGTTCAAACTGTGATTCCTTTAAAGACCAGTGATATTTAATTGAATCTTGAGTTTTAAATAGAAGTGGTGTTCAAGTTAGAGAGAAAGTGAAGAGAGAGAGAGAGAGAAATACAAGCTTAAATGTCCTCCTCGTTACGCGCGTGCGTGACCGTTTTTCAAATTTACATGCTCCGTTACTAATAAGGCCGCGGTAGCCTAGTGGTCAAGGTAACGGATTCGCGGCCAGAGTGCCATGAGTTAGAGCCTAGTACCGCTGAAGACCCACCGTGTAGGGGAGAGATGCACGTTAAATGTGTCTAGAGCTGAAATGGCCTCCCGTTGGTGCGGGAGTTAGGAGAAGTGGTGCCAGCTCAGGTGTCGTCCTCGTCACTTGACCACAGTTTTAAAATTAAGAGGTCCGTCACTAAAAGCTCTCTAGCAACTAAAGATTGTGACGTTAATATTTCCTCACCGTCACTAATAGACTTCATATTGTTGTTTTACGAAGTTCATGAAAACAGATCCAAGTCGTTTTCCAAAAATATGAAACCCATTTACTTAAGAAAAGTTGGAATGGCCTGCCCCCCCCCCCGGGGGAAGCTTCATCGTCATCTAATCGACCTGAATCTGTGGGAGGTAAGGATTGATGTGTGACTCAGACTAACCATGATAAATCCAATTTATTATTACCAAAGATAATATTCCAAGACACCCAAACTATAAAGGGAAACCTTATAGTGATATAACGAGAGCTCAAACCCTTTGTGAATAAGCTCACGAAATCCGAATAGCTTGACTTTAATCAATGTTATCTTAAGAATTCTAACTTCTTTAATTTATTCTAATATATATATATATATATATATATATATATATATATATATATATATAGTTAAAGTTAATAGTTCTATAGTCACGCGTCGAAGTTCTGATCCTTACCGTATCCGCACTGCTTTCAGCGACTCCGTTCTCTTTTCCTTCTAAACTACGATTGTAAAAGCTTGACATCTTTGGAAAATGGAACGTGAAACGTTCCTCCATTCCATATCGAAATGTATTTGGGCCTTGAAGTGGAGAGACCTGGATTGAGAGGGAGCTTCCTGATGAGTGGACTAAAAGAGAATCAGCGAGTTAACACTCTATTCGCTGCCTTGAATTTATGCAACAGAAATTGATTGGAAAAAAGTGCTTGCCTGTGGGGGTTGCAGATTGAGAATATTTTAAAATTAAGAAAGGAAACATGAAAGTAAAATGACAAATAAGAAAACGGTCATTCTCTACGAGGGGAATGACGCAATCCAGAAAGATTCTTCTGGGCCTCTTAGTATTGACATTGGGATTGTAATTTTCAAGATTTAAGACATTTAAGTTATTAGAATTTGGAAGATTATCTTAATCTACGATTATTAAACTTCAACTATATATACACTAGCTAATCTGCATATCATGGTTTCTTCTTGAGATGGATGGCTGTGAAATAACTCGATTGCTGGCCCAAAGATTCCCCAAGAGGATTAGTAGAAATTCTCGTAACGCCCCGTTAAAAAGTTCATGTATAAAGTTAATGAATAAGATGTGTTTATCACATTTTGGATTCATCTAGAGTGAGTGAGTGAGTGAATGTATGTTAACGTCACATTTTGAAGCAACGCGAGAGCTGTGAGACTATGTCATTTTGAACTTTTTTTTTTGCTAGGATTACAAAATTTTAAATTGAGATAATTTTACTTACGTCACTCTATAAAACAACACGATGAGGGAGGGGGGGGGGGCTGGCAATGGACCTCGGTCAAGTGACGAGAAAGAAACTCAAACCGGCTTCCTCTTCTTCTAACTTCCACATCATATCAACGTGAGGACTTTGATTTAAGACAAATTTAAAGAGCATCAGCCCTTCTGCACGATTTATTTTCAATGGTATCAGGACTCGAACCTGTGACTCATAAACGCTGGCCACGCGTTCGTGGCAATGACTACTAGACTAGCGCGTGGATACTGGATTAATTTGGAACTATTGCCACAATAGTATAGTGATGAGTATGTATGAATTAGAAGAAAGGGGTAGTGTGTGTGTTGTGTGTGTGTGTTATTTAGGTGACATCATTGTCACCGGACTTGGTTCAGAATTACGAGGCCAGTTGCCAAAAGCAGTAATATAGCATTTACAGTGACTTTAGCTGAAGTCAACCGGCTAATAATCAATGAATTACTGTATACTGCAATATTAATAGATTTTTTTAAAAAATGGTCAAAGAATTTAAGAGAAAATGATATCTTTCACCCCTCACTTTACAGTGAAGTAAAAAAAAAAAAACAACAAAAAAAAAACCACCCAAAATATTGAATACTACTCACATTCTGATTTCTTTTTAAAGCTTTTATACCGTGATGAATGGAAAGTAATCAGCAAAGATTAATAACGTAGGTAATAAAATATGAATTTGATTTTCAAGTATCGCATCACAAAGCAATAATCAAGCAAAGAATTCCCCTTCTTTATTCCCTTGAAGACATTAATTATTTTCGACTTAGGCCTCGATTAGTGGTAGATAGTCGAACAAAGAACAAACTTTTAATAAAGCAAAACAGGTTTCATCTACAGTAAGGCTACTCGAAAATATAAGCAAAGAAAAGGAAGAAAAAAAAATAAACTTAAATAAGAATAAAGGAAAATCGGTTTTAAATTTTTGCAGTAAAAAAAGGCAAAAACAGAGGCAAGACTATGTCTTCTTAGTAAGCAATTCGATCTTTTTTATTTTATTTTTGTTATCTGTTTTTTAATGAATTTGTATCTTCGGAGAGAGAGAGATACTGAAATGTTAAGAGAATAATAACAATAATAATAAAAAAGAAAGAATTCATTGTTTTTATACATTTTGATTAGAGCACGGTTTTTTTAATTAAGCCTTTAATATGCATGTTTTCTGCAGATATTAGATTTTTTCTGATTTCTTTTTATGTTCATTTTCTACGAGAAAAACATGCTTCGTTAATATTCAATGTGCATACAAATGAGGAGAATTTTGAATGCCTACCATGTTGTCTTCATTATATATATATATATATGAAGAATTTCTCTCCTTTATTACCTTCTTTTTCCTTTTTACTCGATTCATGAGTATGCTTTTAAATTAAAGGAAACACATGAAGAGAACGGTTCTGCATCATTTTTTGAGTTGACTAAAAAATTAAATCTGCGCTCGCAAAGACTTATTTCAAAATAACCATTAGTATTCCAAGAATGCGATTTGTAATCACCTGTTGAAGATTTAAAATTGCTTTACGATTGAAAGTACACGGTAAGAAATAATTTTTTGTTCGTATTACATTTTGGAAGCTGATTTCATCTCGATAAAGAAATCGCCCACAAGGATTACCAAATAAACATTTCCGAAGAAAGAAAGTGTGTTATAGAAAGTTGTAAAGTCTTATATATTAAATATAAGAAAGATGATTACGCGGAAAACAGTTTCATCTGTTGTTGCGATATTAATGTAGTATGGAAGTAAATAATTTATTCAAAAAAAAAATTAAGTAAGAAAATTATGTGATACGGTTTATGTATGATAAAAAATGGTAGAAACACTTCAGTTTTTTTTTTTTTTTTGCAGAAGCACGCCAAACTTTATTAGTATTTATTTTAAAATCTTATTTAATATCAGATTTATATTTTAATAATTTATTTTATCACATATTTCTTTATTTTAATTTAAGAAAAGTTAAAATGTATCGATAAAACCTTCAACGTTTTACTCTCTCTTTTGCTAATATTTTCCAACCCAAATCCTTGATGGATATACATAGAAGACGCGTCTGGATGCAAATATGTGTGTGTGATTTTCTCCTTTTCTTTAAAAAAGGTACGTACTAAAATCTTAGCATTCTTTCGTTGCATTAGCTAGTACGTTGAGAGTTGTTTGTAAGTTTTTAATTTCATTCTATGACTCATTTCTTCTTTTAAAGTTGTTATATATAAATGCGTTTCAAAACGTTTTCTTTTTCAATATGTCTTGCATTTAAATATTTTTTTTTAAAGGAAAAAGGTAGACACTGAAAAAAAAAAAAAACCTTCAATTTTTTCAAAAGCATGGAAGTTGACATTAAAGTCTTCACAGTTAACTTTTGAATTTCTGCAATGTGTTTTCAATTTTTTATTGTAATTCTGATATTTCTGTTGCTAATAGGATGGAATTTGAAAGTGATTCAAATGGTTTAGTTGAAGATCTTATGTCATCACATAATTTTTATTTACACATCTATGCTAATGATTTTTTCAATTGTTTTCTTGCCTTTTCTCCGTGTGTGGGTGTGGTTATAATGAATATATATATATATATATATATATATATATACTAGCTGGTATACCCATTCTTCGCACGGGTAAATTGAAAAATTAAACAATACAGATCGAAGGATAAAGAAGTTTTAATGAGTTTGTTTTATGTGAATTGTAAATTAAACAAAAAAGAAAAAGCTTTTTGCATTTCTCAGCTGAACATAGAAAAAAAACATATTTGTTAAATTTTAAGTCTGTAGATCTAATAGCTGATAAAAGGAATTTTTATTTATTTATACCTCCCCGTAACTCTCTTGTCAGTCGATTTTTGAAAACACCTTCCTAAGCTGATCTCTGCTCAGCAAAAGTAAAACATTGTTACAAATTTTGTGTAATGAACGCTTAAAATAGAGTAAATAATTTATATCTGGAAGTGTAATACGCGTTAATATTACTTTCTGTTGCATTTATTTTTAGTTAAAATCTTGTCGCAACCTCTCCCTTGGAAATATAATTTTATTATGAAATAAAAAAAAATATTGATTACATTGATCAAATGAATAAATTAAAATCAAGCGCGCACTGAGGCATGGTGTAGACAAAACAAACAGGGAAAGTTTTGCTTCACACAAAAAAGATTTATGCTGTCGCAGGCATTTTTGCAGATGGCAGATTTTTTCCCTAGTTTCTTTACAATTATCGTTTTATTTTGGAAACTTCACACAATATCTTTATAAATTATATCCTATGTGTTATTCTGATGTATAAACTATACTATTGTAAAGTTTCATTAAAATCCATTCAGTTGTTTTTCCGTGAAAGAGGAACAAACATCCATACACAGTTTCACATTTATAATATTAGTAAGGATATATATAAACCAACAGTAAATCACACTACAGATTACCTTGATGTAACTTTTAAATAAATTAAATGGTAACATTTTGGATAAAATAGAAACCCTTAATATAAATACTATTAAGGTACATTTTTGGAATTCGAATACGTATTTCTACTTTTAAAGATATTCTTAATCATTTACTACATAAGAATATGTTGGTTAATAATTGCGGCGTAATTAATAATTTAAAAAAAATTATTACTCAGTGTTTAGATTATGACTATCCTTTTAACTTTCTTTATACATATATTTCTAGCAAGGTCAGTTTGAAACAAATTTTACTGATATATATTAGGAAGGAATAAAAACCTTTTTTTAATTATTTGATTTCATAATCATGACTATCAAGAAAGAATATATTCATTATGTAATCTAGTATAAAGTAATTAAATTAAATTCAAATAATAGTTAAACAAGTTAAAAAATTATGTAATAAATCAGGGTAATAAAATAGTTTCCTTCGTTTTAAAAAAGACATGGGTGTTCCCTACATATATCTAATGTTAAACATCTGACGCATTTAAGTATTAAAGTTTAGTGCAAAGTTATGCAAATGTGTATTTAGAGAAAAGCAAAATAAATAAACATTATATCAACAATGTATTTGACAATATTTCAATTCATCGAATAATTTTATGTGACTTTCACTGGGCTGATGTTAAAAGGAATATCATTGAGGTAAACATGAAATTAAAATAAATATATAAGATATAAATGATATTTTAAAACAAAATTCTTGATGTATAAACGATAGCGAAAAGGGAAAAGCTATTTTCGCAATGTTTGTACACAAGTCTAAAAACGCAGACAGTACCCCCAGATGTTTTTATTTTTCGCTTTGTGAATTATTTTCAAAAGAGACATTCCTAGAAGTAAATGATGTAATTACTTACAGAAGAGAAAGTATGAAAAAAGTATTAATTATTGAAACCACCTGCCACATGGATGGTTGATATTTTATCCCCGATTCACTGGAGACAGTCTTATATTTAATTAATGAAACATTTAGTAAAATAATTATATGTACACATAAGAAATCCAATTAAAGATTACATTCCATCGTCCTTAAAAAGAGAAATAAAAATTCTTGCGGAATGTTAGAATTAATGTCGGTAAATACACGAGCGAAGAAAATCTTCATAAGATTTTGTAGAAAAAAGTAGCGTAAGAACAAATTGATCATGCACGCGTGGAAAACACAAAATACCTTATTTTGAAGAAACATCATCTATTAAAAATAAATCTACCAGCACTTCCATATGAAACATTTGTTACAAGTTAGCAGTCCAATTAAAAAATAAAGTCCTTATTTCGCTTCAGTTGATTTTGTTTTCTTATTCATGAGACCTTAAGAGCTACACATACATTTTATAACACTACTGTTAAATTCACGCGTATTTTATTTTAATATAAGCGAAATTTTTGATGGTACATTCATTTTATAAATTAACAAGTTTATATGAATTTATTGGATTATTTTACACTCTGTATTTCCCAATTTTTTCAAAAATGTTTTACGTTATAACAATATTAACTACAGTAAGTATCTTTTAGCTGGCTTTAGTTTAAGCGATCGTTAGTTTAACCGACCACTGAGGTAGGGAAATTATTTATTCTAATTAATTATTTCTTTTAGAAAACAATACATTTTTTTCTTTGTTGAAAAATGCAGTTTTAAAGATATAACTACAGATAATTAATTTTATAAATACTTAAAATACTTATTCATTAAATATATGTATTAATATGTTTATGATTTATTTTATGATATTTTGAGATGAAATGTTCATTATATGTTACGTAATTTGGTTGAAATATTTCTTTATCAAACTAAAGGTTTGGTTTCATATTAACTCATATAAAAGGCATTCATGTAATGCAATGTAATGTAAGGTCAAAGATGTATTTCAAAATTAATTTGGCTTAGATATTTTTCTGTAAGTCTATTTTATAATTTAAATATATTTTGGGATTGAAAATTTGCTGGAAAATTACAGACGTTCAAAGCGTCCCACGAGTTCCCGATTATTTTGATATACATATTTTTAAAAATTCACAATTGAACTGTATATAATATATTTTCAGAAATTCCAATGAAAAGCTAATTGTTTTCGTTTCATTTATTTATAATTTAGTTCAAACTATCATGTGTCAAATTCTTTACTATGTGATTAAATTTGACTAGAAAGATTTTTTTAAAAAACATTTTATATTTTAAATCACGAGAGCAATATTAAAAATGCAAAAATTGTTCCTCTAAACATCACAAAAACTTTTTAAAAGGAATTATGCATGACGTAAGAGCAGACTGCAACTAGAGCTTGTGTTCAATTGAATGGTCATCGAAGGAAAGTTGCACGGTTTGGGAGTTCCGGTCCTGTTACAACAAAAACTTGCATGTAGTGGACTTGATGAATGTTAAATCTCTCGACGCTCACATTGGATTGGTGTAGAAATTTGGAAAGTGAGATACCAGCTTAGAATGTCCCTTGACTATGGATCAAAACTACGACATCCGTCACGAACGTCCGACACGACACGTCTACGTCACGACATACGTAATCATCATTTTCGTGTAACTCTTAAATGTGACATTAATAAACAGGTAATCAATCAATGAATATTACAGATTTTTCAAAAAGGAGTCCCTTAGGGTATTTTTTGAATGCTTAAATTAGAAAAATCTATCGAATTTAACTATTTAAAAATACGTTTTGTTTTTAATTAGTTTCTTTTAAATATTATCCTTGATATATTTTTGTTCCTTCAACAGAATCTTTGGTTGGTCAGACTTCGGCACAAAGTTTCGTTTCGGATTACTTTAAAATGCATAAACTGATGGAGACGTTTTCTCTATCATTTTAAAAATTAAGCAGTAAAATAAAACAAGAAACAGAAAGTTTTCCTTTATTACTTTTTTATCTCATAAAGTAATTTTGAACAGTCGGGAAAGAGAAAGCTCCCAGATCATTTCTATTTTCATCTCCACAAATTTACATTTAATTATCATACAGATCAAAATACATCTTTTGACAGTTTCTAATTTATTTCCTTTTAATACAACGAAGTTAAATACAAGCATAAAGAGATTTCGAGAACACCCCAATAAATGAAAAAAAAAGGGATATTTCTCGTAAAAAATTTAAACTTAAGATTTAACGTAACGTAATAAAAAAGCTGACAAAAAACGATTCTATTCTGTGAAATGAAAAAAAAAGTTAGGCATTTAAAGTGTTTTATAATACAAAATTAATTTAGTTATTTATCGGAATAGGGATTTTTGAGAGAGAATAAAAAATACTTTTCTTGTTTACTTCAAAGGTTACTTAGTTTTTTTTAAATGTGTCTGTTTTTCATCCTATTATGCAAATATTCTTAAATTGTAAAATTGACTGCAGATGTTGTGAGTGAATGCAAAAATGGTGTTTTAATATTTCTCTCTCGAAGCAGCATGTTACCGCAGAAGGAATTCAAATTCTTCTTGCGTGCCTCTTTGTTATATGAATATAATTTTACGGAACTATATGCTGATGGCATATTGATGAGAGATTACTTTCGGTAATTGCATGTTTTATTTGTTTAGTGTAGAACGTCGGGTGGATTGCCAGGACATTTTCGGGTGACCACCTGAAGATCAGCAGTTAGTTATTTTATACCGAGATATTCAAGATTGCTGGATAGTACAAGGGGACAAAAGCTTCTGCTTATTATAAACGTAAGAACTATTGATGAATATGATTTATTTTCAATGTATTTTGAAATGTTTGATAATAAATGCATCATTTGATATTATTATCTACGTGCCTTGCGTTTTACTTTAACCGTGGTTTTAAAAAGAGTAATTTTTTATTGTATTTATATATGCAGGTAAGTATACATATTAAGTATTTACTATAAAGTT
>BMAV01020579.1:502844-520026 GCA_019973955.1 Trichonephila inaurata madagascariensis | reverse complement strand
CGCGAGTGACGACGGTAGAAAAACAGGCGCGAGTGACCGCGGGTTAAATGTTATGAAAAATGACACACTTCTTTCTTTCAAAATATCACACTTCCCAATTGTTCTTACGTTCTATGTCTCACATCTTGATTTTAATGTTATAAACCCCTTATTTAAATTTCATATTTTTATTATTACTGCTAAAAACTAAATACATAACTGGCAACAGAGCAAAATTTTACAGAACTCTAGTATGGGCAAGGATTTTACACATTCTGTATGTAAAACTCACACACAAATATGTAAAATCACGAAAGTAGTTTTTCTACGTCTAGGTTACCTAACCCCATCAGGTTTAACCACTAAAAACCTCACGAAAAACCAAATATTTTGAAGCTAGAGGAACAATTCCAAACGGTTTTTTTTTACAATGAAAATTTATTTTTCGTCGCAGCTCACACTCCGAAACATTCCTTAATTGGAATAGTTGGGAAAAGAGTTTCATGCTTCTCAAGTATAATATTTCTGCTTGTTAAAAGATAACAAGCATACATACTCTAATGAGAAAGATACGCTGGTGTTGAAAGGTTTCCTATTTCCATTATAAATTACTTACGATTCTAATGCGTGGTTATTCCTTTCTTATTCGAGAATTTTTTCTTTTGTCATTCAGCACATTCTGCTCTTTTTACATTTGAAACTTTTTTCTCTCTGACATCGTATCCCTAATTCTCATTAACCTTTTGACCAGTAATGATGTGCAGCTGTTCAAAAGATGATTAGGAATGAATAATAATGTAGCAAATTAATATTATATTCCTAATATTATAGCACGTTAGAGTTATAGAATAATTAAATTATATAACTTTCAGGGAAATGGTTTGATTTCAATGAAAATACAAAAACACAAATAAGGAATGTTAAAATAAGAACTAATTACCGTAAAATTTCGAGTGTATAACGCGCACCTATACATTCCAACTGAATTTTTTTAGTTTTAAAGTATATTCGTCATATTACGCACTCCCTTTTTTACGAAGAAACCTGAAATGTACAAGAGTGATGCTCTTATGGTTTGGAGTCATTTATACGAGATATTATATGCAGGCTTTTAAAAAAAAATAGTATATTTCTAGAATTACAACCTTATATAAATTTATAAGGTATGTATTTCGTGTAAATAAACAGTATTTTGATGTATGTATATGTTTAATTTTTTTTTATGCTCAGCTCGTGTTTTATTTTTAAAGTATCCTTTTTATATACCAGGCGTAGAACATGCAATCGTAAATTTCGATCTTGGTTTTTGAGGTAAAAGTGCGTGTTATACACCGAATTTTACGGTATATTAATAAACAAAATAAAATTAAAATTTTTATTTAATTTTTTTAATTGATATATGCAATGTTTTTTTTTTTTACTTTAACGTCACAATGGAATTTCAAAACAAGACATCGGGGACGGATCAACTGATGAGGTTGGAATCTTTCATCTCTGTATTAAAATTTCCATTTTTTTTTCGAGGTCGCATTAAATTTTTTTTTATAACAGTCTGTATTATAATAAAATAATAACTTGAAAAAGTTTAGTCTCAGCACTAGATTTTAATTAGAAATTTAATTCCCGATCCTCTAGACTCTGAAAGAAAATGCATAAAGTTGGAACAAACTGTCTAAAAGAAGAAGAAAAAAGAATTCACAGACTTCTAAGAACGAAGAAGCAACGTCTACTCTAAGTCATATGAATCATTTTTTTTAAATGAAAGTAATTTTGTAAAATAAATTTTGCTGACCCCTGGTTCAGAAATTAGAAGGTCTATCTCCAACAGCCATCATGTAGTGAGTGAGTGAGAGTTTTATTAACGACGTGCTATAAAGCTATACGAGGTCTATTAGAGATGAATCTCGTCATTTTGAGCCTCGATCAAGTGACGGGGAGGACACCTGAGCTCTCACATCCCCTTCCCTAATTACCACATCACATCAATGGGAGGGCGCTGAGATTTAACGTACATTGATCCCCTCTACAAGGCGGGTCTTCAATGTCACCAGGACTCGAATCCACGATCCTTTGTTCACGAATTTGTGACCATAACCTCTAAGTCAGGGATGGCAAATCCTTATGGATCAATGTGCCATTTTTTCTAAAGAAGTGTTTAATGAGGTATAGTTGTGCCATGAAATAATTTTGACTTGGAATTATTGGGGAAATAATGAAACTAAGAACACAAAACTCTATTTACTACGAAAAAATACCTTTTGCACTCTATAGTTATTAATGTTTTAGTTATAGGTGTAATTAAAGTTAAAGAGTAACAGTGTGACTTCTGTTGTTGCAGATTGGATGACACAAATAACTTATATTAGGATTGTAAGATGTTACTTTTTGTAGAATCCATGCTGAATTGGAGTCATCTGCCAAACGGTTTCTAAGCAATTATTTTTGCTGTGGTTTACTTTTTTTGACAGGGCTTGTGATTTGTTTTAAAATACCGTTTTACAGACGATGTTCTGCATACCACTATTTCAGAACATAAAACACACACCACTTTTACACATAATTTCGTTTCTCGGCAGTCCACTAAAATTGCACTTTCTGTTCTTTCGCTCAACTAGCCATGTTAAATAACAAATCAAAATCGTAAATATAGCACAGATAAACTTTAAAATACAGTTGTGTCAATGAAATTGACTATGCTATGCGTAGACAAACTACATACATCATAAGCAGTGGTAGTCTACGACGTAACTAAGGCAAGGCAATAACAAACGAGTGAATTCCCCTCCGCCCCGCGACCAATCCCTCGTGTTTGTTCGTAATACTTTATAATGAACTCTGAAATTTTGAAATAAAATACAAACCATTTTGATCACTGGCATGCCAAAAATGTTGTGTCGTGTGCCATCAATGGCACGCGTGCTACTGGTTCGCCCTCCCTGCTTAGGCTACTACGGCCATCATCTAAATGTAGTGACAATAGTCCCAAGCTAACCAATGTAATTATGCTCATTTTTAAATGATACAAATTTCTACAAGACCAAAAACTTACTGATGATGAACAATACTACGTATAAAAATATTATCGGAAGTAAGTGGTGCAGAGTATTACAAAGATTATTTGTAAACTGCAATTTCCTGTTGAATCAATATTTATTTTACAAAGGTTCAAAATTATGACGTCCATCATAAATAGGTCTAGAAGGGTCTTATATTACTTAAGATTCCATATTCTATTAATTTTATTTTTATCATGACTTTAATATATCTCTTATTCAAAAAGTTCTAAAACTTCGTTAAGGTTATATTAAAAATTTGAAGTATAAATAGAAGAGTGAGAATAGGACAATCAATTGCACATAATAAAAACAAGTTTCTATTTTGATTAAGAATAAAGGAAAAACAATACTTAGAATTATTTTTTCAACTTAAAAATATGAATTTTTCTGAAACAATCTTAATGTTTTTTCTTTTTTTTACTTCAAAAATTACCCCCTTTTTTTTACTTATGTTAAATATTTTTAACATTGTTAAGTACTAACAATTGTTTTCATGTGACTGCTTCCATAAATTCCATAAAAATTGTGAAAATATGCAATATATATATATATATATATATATATATATATATATATATATTACACACAAACACAGTACTACTTTTTTTTAACAGTGAGAAACTGCAGCATTACAGTTCCAGCAGTCATTTTTAGTCTAAGCAGGTCTTTAACTTGATTGATTTAAAGAGTTACAAAATTATTGGCAATATCTGAAAAATTTTCTGTATATTCTTTTACATTTTTTTTAACTTCATAAATACAGTAATTTATGAAGGAATATCCTGAAGTATTGTTTCTGAAAGAAAGTTCACTTCTCAGGCTCAACCGCATTGTTTTTGTAAATGCGAAATGATCTTATTTATTAAGCTCAATATGTTGAAATTTTTTCTAAATATTGGATATTATTTATGGAAGATATTCTAAAATCACGTAATCTTAAGTTTTCCGTGATTGATGACATTATGTATGCTTAAATCACAGAAAATCTTTGAACAATAGAGTACCAAAATAAATTGAATTCAAAAGCATACAAAAATAAACATTCTTATTAATCTCTCTCTCTTTCTCTCTCGTTAACCTAATTACGCATACGACAAAACTCTAGAAAATCCAAAGCGTGACGATTTTCCTACAAATGACGTCAAGCAGTTTCTTAGAAACTACCAGCTAGAATCGAAACTGATTGGTTTTCAACTTGTTTGTTTTATATTGAAAGGCGGTTACTTTGATCCCGATTGGCTGAAAACACAAATGAATGAATGCATGTGAAAACAAAATAAAAAAAAGAGGAAAACAAAACAAAGTTAAGAATACCGGAAAGTGAGAACTAAAGAAATATATGTTGGAACGATAGTAATTCATACGAATAATTAAAATAATATTATAGTTAATTCTCGAGATACTTGTAAAAATAATCTTTTAGAAACATTTTATAATTTTTTAAAAAAATTTAATCAACATTTCTTGGGATTAATATTGCAAATGGTCACAAATTTCGTACATTATTTTTGTGTTAATAATAATTAAATATTTAATCAATGTTTCATGGAATACCATTGTTAAGGAATATGACAACGAATAAAAACCCATTAAAATTAAAAAGCAGAAATGTGCGAGAAGAATGACTTTCTGCTTTGTGATTCTCTCTCTGTATACATATATATTTGTCTTACAAATTAATTTTATTATTTCTGGTAAAAAGCCTTATAAAAAAGTTAAAGGCCTGCCTCAAGCTGGTAACGGCACTAATAGTCCGGCAAACTTACGTTTCCATTGTTAATGGTGTTACAACTAATTTATCCTGTTTTTTATTCAGATATATAGATGACTTAATTACGAGTGGTAGTAGAATAGTATTTAAATCTAGTGTCGATTTTTATCCTCGTTATCTAAAAGTATTTCAAACAAATTTAAATTTAAATATTTAAATTAGGATTTACAAATTACTGATAATAACCTGTACAGTAATATTTACGATAAAAGAGATGTATTTAATTTTAATGCTATAAAAATTTCTAATTGGGTTAGTTGTTTACATATGTCATTTAGAAACGTAATATTAAAATTTTGATGTAAACTAATGCTTTAAATTCATCATTAGGGAATTCACCTTTAATTGTATGCAAAGCGATTACTTTATTAATTTAAAAAAAAAATAGAGATGCAAATGAAAATTTCTAAAAAATCTTTATACACCAATAAAACGTGTAAGTCGGAGTACGAGCTCGTTAAATCAGTGGGTCTAAAAGTCTTGTGGGCGGTCGTAGCAGAAACCACAGGTGCAGGGGGCTGGAGAATATTTCCCTGTCCTCCAGTTCCATGCCTAAATTGTGCAGGTGGAGATAGGTGGTATCGCCATCTATCGTGTGGAAGTCCAACCTGTCTCAGGTTCTGGCAATTTTCATTCATTTCCTTCGGGAATGACACGACAACAACATGCAAGATTCTACAGATCATTTTAAAACAATAAACAGCGCAGATTTATTGATCATACTTATAAATTAAGGTTTACATTTCTTAAATCGACTACACAACAATAGGTACACAAAGACAGCTTGCTAGTGGTTTAGTTGTGAAGTTCAAGTTCATTTTATTCACAGACTACACACTTTAAAACACACATAAGCCAATTTACATGATCTAGGTTATAATATTTCATAACCAAAATCAAATAGCTTACAACCATGTTACAAAGGTTTGCATCTATTACGAGTTGTTTGAATTTCGATGTGAAGATTTATTGGCATTGTGGATCTTTTAAGGGTACGTGGACCAATATAAATGTTTTAAGTACTGATCTAAATGTTTTACACAATTTTTTTTATTTTATTTAAAGACATTTTTAAGATTTTGAGTTGTTAAGGATTCTTTGTATTTTAGATATGTTGTATACTAAGCTATTTAACTGTATTAATACTTTTGCGTTTTAATGTTTTTCAAATTGCAGTGGTAAATGTCACAATTTTGGAAATTTTAACTTTTAAAATTTTGTGATTTTTACGCATCTGGATATTTCCATTTTAGTCTACCAAGGTGCAATAAGGGAAAAGATGATACAATCAAGCTAGTTTAACTCTAGATTTCACAGAGTTACACTTGATTAATTTATAAAATTTTAAAAATTAATTAAAAAAATTTTTTGTTATGTTTTATTGTTTTGTGTATTAGGTTTTTTGAAAAATTTGCATTTTATTTTTATATATATACATATACGTAAACTTTTTTATGGATATTTCACAAAGAATTCTTCAACAATGTTTATGAAATTGTAAATATTTTCTTTCCCATGCTGTGACATCAAAAAGGAAAATATTCCTCATAAGTATACACTTTATGTACTTTCAGTCTTTCATTATTATATTTTTGCTTTTTTTCGCCGAATTCTGAGTGAAAAGAAGAAAAACACGAAACACTTGATGACTTTAGCGTAATTAAAACACTAATTAAAATTTTCCTAATTAAAGTAGAAAGAATCCGCAAGTGTTTTGTTAGTCAAGTTCAAGCTTTTACATATTACGTAATTCTCTCTTGCGACCAAAGTCTCTTATTACTTCAAAGAATAACAACTTTTTAAAAAATTCATAAGCAGATTATTATATTTTGCTAAAAAAAGGTGAAAACTTGAAGAAAAAAAAACACCTGTGGTTTGCTGTATATCTTAGATAAAAACATTTGATCTAGATATTAATTTTTTCTTTTATCTTTCTTTGTTGGGTATAATGTTTCTTTTAATCTGTGCTGATGTCATTTAAATTCACACAAGCGCCTACCTTACTCTAAAATTCTTTAAGAAAGTTTTGATTATGCTTGTTATTTATATACATGCTTCAGTTAAGCAGAATCTATGTCTTTTTATGCCGAAATTTTAAATAATCCATTTTTAAATTTTTGATATCTTTTATGTAGAATATATATATATACAATGTTTTCTATTGGTAAATACTCAACATAATGTATGTATTTATAAATCTTGCTTATATTAATAAACGCTCAGATATATATCACATTATTTAATAAAATTAAGTGATATTGTAAAAGTATTATTTAATATAGTCTATCTCACTATTATCGCGCGCGCGTATATAGAGTCCCTCTCGTACATTTATATTATCTACATTAAGTCTCTAAAACTGGTTTCTTGTCTAATAGAACTAATTATTTTGCTTTATTGAGTTTATTTGATGGATTAATATTAAATGTAAGTGATATTTGCTCATTATATACGGTGTTATAGATTCGAGTGAATTATTTTTGTATCGTATTCAGACATTTATTTATTATTAAAGCAAACCAGTTTAATCTTTTTGTGCATTATTGTTACGTATCAGAAAAGCTACAACAATATTATATGTTTTTCTCATTGATGAAAAAAGCATAAAGTGCAGCAGATCTTATATACATATGTTACCGTTAAAGTGTATAATTCAGTTATTTCATAGAACAAATAAGTATTTCATATGAAATAACTAGACAAGTCATTTGAAGTATATAATAGGAGAAAAATTTCATACTTTACCTAGTTATTCTATGAAATAGCTAATAAAAGTCCGTTAAAGAGAAAAATAAAACGTTTCAAAGTTATTTTTTGAATTTATTGATCATAAATAGCTAAAACCTCTCGAAAAATACATTTTATCCATATTGCGGATGATTAATTGATAAATAATAAGGAAAAGCGGATGATACAACTCATTATTGCTCATTCTGCTAACATTAAAGAGAACGGGAAAAAGGGAATATACTTTACATCTGTTACTGGCCAAATAAACTTTTATATTCCTTGAACTTGAAGGATATCATATAATCCTTGAGTACTAGTAATGTGGTACTTTTTTCTGTGGTGTTTTTACTTCTATCAAAGTTAATAATTGACGAGTATGTGTTGCACTGTTTTCCTTTGTCTTATTTAATAAAGATTTCAATCTCTCATATATATATAAATTTTTTTCAATTTAACATAGCTTTTTTCTCAGATTTATTTTTTCCCTTTTCACATGCAATTGAATTTGTTAATTTTAACCCATTTAATATATATTTTATTATACTTGAGAGGAAGTTGATTGTCCTCTTTGAAATGTTTTTTTTTAACACATCCATTTTGAGAGATCTTTTATATCGGTTCGATTGATTCTACTTTTTTGTATAATCTATGTATATACAAGTAGGTATATCCGTTCTTCGCTCGAGTGAATTGAAAAATTAAACAATACAGATTGAAGGATAAAGTAGTTTGTAATGAGTTAAATTTACGTGAATTAAACAATTAAAAAAAAAAAAAAAAAAGCTTTTTGCATATTTTTGCTGAACAAAATATCATATTTGTTAACTTTTAAGTCTGTAGGTCTAATAGCTGATAAAAAAGATTTTTTTATTTATAACGCCCCTGTAACTACTTAGTGAGTCGATTTTTGAAAACACCTTCCTGAGTTGATCTTTGCTCAGCAAAAGTAGCATATTGTAACAAATTTTGTGTAATTAATGTTTAAAATAGTGTGAATAATTTATATTTGGATGTGTAATACATTAATACTACTTTCTGTTGTATTTATTTTGGGTTAAAATTGCAATATTCGCAAGCAACGCCATTCCTTACATTATAATGGAAACATAGCGAAATATGTGCGATTGAGCCAAGTTGGCATCACCTTTGGCGACCCTATTGGTAGCTTGGCAATTGACTGAACGGTGCTGAAGTTGATATGTTGTATTGCCACCTTGTGCGGAGCTGCAGCAAAGAGGATAGCACAAAAACTTTCTCCACAAGAAAATACAAATACATGCCAAATTTCACAGTGATCCAGTGATCGGATGAACGGTGTTGGAGTGAGTCGATTTCCTATATACAAACATCCATTTATATATATATATATATATATGTACATAGATATCAATTGGGTTTCCTAGTTTAATATATAATAGCGTTTTGCACATGCAATTGAAATTGTTAATTTTTATCTATTTAATATATATTTTGTTATACTAGGATGTTGATTGTCCTCTTTGCAATGCTTTTTTAATAGTTCCATTTTGGGTGAGCTTTTATATCTCTTCGATCAATTCTACTTTTTTGTAATTTATAAATATATATCAGTTGGGTTTCCTAGTTTAATATATAATGGCGTTTTTGAACTCAGTCTTAAAAAAGATATCTATTTTTAGCAAGCCCCCTTCTTCCTAAAGAATAGCTTTAAACAGCATTTTAGAGCTATTAGATTTAAGACATAATGGAAAAATACTATTGCCTTTCAAAGAATTTGTACTTTTTTCTTGGAGTACATGAAAGCAAATTTGCATACTAAGAAAAAATTTATTTTTCAACATACTTTTTAAAGCTTATCTTTCGCAAAATTGGTTGATTTTTCAAGATAAATCTTTTCTTATAAAAAGTTCAAAGGGGAACGAAGAAAGGTCTCATAAGAAGAGGCAATTTCTTATCGTTGAAACAATCATTTCATATAAGATAAATCGGACAGCTGAAGTTGAAAGCCAGCCTTTGACTTTTCTTTACTTGGAGAGAAAAAATATATAAAACCACCCAACTCAGCACACATCTACCCAATTAGAAAACATGCTGTGAAGAAAAAGGAGTGTTTCTTAAGAAACATTTATTTTAGTGACGTCAGCTGTATCCAAAAAAAAAAAAAAAAAAATTGAGAACTTCGTAAACGTCAAAGCAAAATGGTAAAGACACAGTTTGGATTCACCCAATTACAAAAGTTTGGCAAGATTATTTGGGGAAAGTTTTTTTTTTCGGTAATAAGTCATTTCCGATAATTCGACAGAAAGTTAGTTGCCAAAGGAATTCTAGGTTTGGTATGGGGCACTAACCTTTGTTATCGAAAACGTGATGGGACTTTTTAAACCAATTAAATGACAAAATTGTTTAAAAAATGATTGAGTTTAGTCTTTGTTATAACTTTAGTTCCAAATTTTTGAAAAAAAATACGTGTTTTAAATTGAAAGGCTTTGTATTTGTTCGTAACAAAGTAAAATTATTTAAAATACCGTGATCTTATTCAGTTTTAGCTACTTCTTGTTTTTCAGCAATCAATACTTGATTGGGGGAATACCTTACCTCTCACCATGGTTTTCAAGTTGAAGTATGACTATTCCTAAGTATTGCAGCTCAACAAAAGTATACTACGTGAATGGTTACGGAAGTAAGCAACCAGGGTTGACTGAAAATTCTTTCCAACGAATAGCTTGCAATATTCAAAAGCTAAAAAAATCAGCAAATATTTAAAACTATAAAATCTCAGCAAATATTTGAAATAAATCTAGAGATTAATTTGTTCAAATATAATATTTTAATGCATACGAGTCATGACAAAAAATACCTACCATCTTATAAACTCCTTTGTTGGGAAAACTGGAAAGCTTTACTTTAAAGTAATATCTGTAATATCATTAGGACACTAATGCTACATTGCATTTATTTTTCTGATGTAAGTAGTTTTTAGTGTACTAAGGAAATAATTTGATAACTTTCAATGAAGCGCTAGAAATAAGATTTCCCTTGTAGTGAACGAATGAAGGCAATATAGGCAATAAAACAAACAATATATCAATGTTCTTTGTGAATAATTTAACAGAAATTTTAAATCACCCAATTTTTCCAGATTGAAATATTTTTAAAATAGATATAACTTTAACAATAGTAAAAAGAAAAAGAAAAGTATGATAATCTGCTTTAAGAAGCGTCATATTTACAGAATACATCAATACTTAATGATTATGACCAGAATGTGTTCGGCTAAAATTTAAAGAAAAAGAAGGTCAGAGGGACACTCCGATTATCTTTCAATAAAATACAGATTAAGTATTGAAAAATAGGATTTAGGAGTAGAGAATACATTTTTATAACCAGAAGATCATAATAACGATCATTTTTAATAAGGTTATAGTTTTTTTACTACGAGTTTGAAGACATAGTAATGCCTTTACCATTTAACATCTTTATATATAAATTCTTTTGAAAGAGAATGGATAGTGTCCTCTGATAAATGATTTATGAGCTTAGATCTAACTTATAAATTATTTACTAAAATCATTCATTAAACAAGAATTCCATGATACATTAACACAAAAATGCAAAAAAGAAGCGTTGAAATCAGTGATACGAGAAGAGCTTTAGATAAAAAGAAATGAAGGAAGATTCAGTTATTTAGAAATGTATTATGCACTTTTCAGGCAGTTGTAGTGCGTTAAGCATTTTTAAAAAGCAATTTTAAAGAAAATAATTTCATTGATCCTGGAAAACTGTAAAATGTTTCTATATGTACTTTTATGATGTGAAAGTATAAAATGACTTATTTTTGTCTTTTTCTTTTTTTTACTTTTATTTCAAAAGTAACATGTGTCAATTAAAAATACAACAATCCCCCCCCCCCATTGTCAGGCTAAAATTTCAGTGTGATCAAATACACGTAACAAAGCGCTATTAAATATAAGATTCTACATAAAAAAACCCTTTTCAATACTCTTTATATATTTAACATTTGCTCTCTCTTAAAATAAATGAATAACCTACACTCTTTATATTTTACGTGTGTGCTCTCTTAAAATGATGAATATCCGTATAAAACAGTGCTTCTTAAACTGTTTATACTTGAGACCCAATTTTCAATCATAATTTTTATCGCGCCCCCCTCTTCCTTAATACAATAACAATACATTCGAATTCAATAACATAATTTGACGTAAAGCTACAACACGACTTTAATTATAAGCCATATAAATTATCAAGACAAGTATTAAATTTTGTATATAATTTTATGACATGTGCATAGAGTCACTGTTAATTATTAAACTTGTTTTTAACTTAGTACGGTTAAATTATTAAATACATTGCACAGTACTGATACATTTATAAGTGTATTATATCAGTGTAAATATGCATTTTACTTTTTATAATAGCAGAATTTATTTTGTTTTGCTTCCTTTCAGTAAATTTTTTTTATTCTTTTGTTTTCGACATATTCGCGCCCCCCTTGTAGGGTCATCATGCCCCCCAAGAGGGCGCACCCCACAGTTTGAGAAACGCTGGTATAAAAGGAAAGTTGTTGAATGAATGAAAAAAATATGTTTAAATTCTTAACTGAAAATGAAGTTGTTGCGTAACAAAGGACGGAAATCAGATGCATTCTGTGAAATTTAGGATTTCTGTTGATACTAAAGGATTTAAGTAAGATATTAGTCAATCATTTTAATTTATAATACTGAAAATACGGACTATCTAATGTTAAAATAATGAGCTTAAGTTTAGTGGTCAACGGGACAGGATTTCAAGTTTAAAAAAATACCCAGTCTCATGTGGAATAAAAATAATTAATACGGGAAAGTGTAATAAGTATAGTACATTTCTGGGTGTCAATCTCAGGATTTTATTGCAAGTTCAAATTATGAGAACAAATCTAATAGTCCCCCCCCCGCACGCGCGTACAACTTAACTAATCCAAAACAATTATGGATGAAATATTGCGATCAGCTCTATTCTAACTATTTTTCTGAAGTGAAAGAAAAAACATTTTCACAACACATTCCAGTATTATAACATTCTGTACCAAAACTTAAATTTCGTATATACTTTGAGCAACACATTTACAGCACAACACATTCATTATACACTTACTTCCAAAAGTTAAGCACGGAGAGGAAAATGCTGATTTCCGGAAGCCAATCAGAATTGAAGAGGATGCAATTCGCTGCAGAGGTAGATGGAAGTATGCAAATATGTTAGGTAACAGCCAATCGTGCTTTCATGTCAAGAAATATGCAAAAATGGCAGTCTTATAAGAAGCCAGCTTAATGAAGGGTTACAGAAGTTGATTGTAAGTGCTGATAGAAGGTTTTTAAAACATTCGTACAATTTGTTTTCAAGACATACGTGTATCTAAGAGTTCCAGAAAACGAAAGGAAGATTCTGAGCGTTAGCGTGCTTTGGGACGCATTGAAGCAAGGCAGTCGATCACAGATGTTGCTGTTTTCTTCGGCGTTCATCATTCTGTAATTCCACGTTTATGGAAACAATTCCAAACCACACAGACAGCTGTCCGAAGGCCCGTGGGTGGTCGCCCAAAGGTTACAACCCCCGCGGAAGATCGATATATTGCTACTATAGTCAAGCGGAATCGCAGAGCGACCTCCATACGTGTGATATCTATGGTTACAGCGTCCATTGGTAAGGCTATATCTGCTGCTACTGTACGTCGAAGATTACATATGAATGGACTGTATGCCCGGGTACCTCGAGTTTGTGTTTCTTTATCCGTCCAATAAAGAGGGGCACGATTAAAGAGGTGCCTGGAACAGGGCAATTAGACTGTATCTGACTAGGGTAATGTCATGTTTACTGATGAGTCAAGATTTGCTCTGGAGCCAGATGACAAGCGTATAAGGATATGGCGTAAACAAGGAACACGCAATCAGCCAAAAACAGCACCGAACATCACGCATTCCGAGGTGGAAGAATTATGTTGTGGGCAGGGATTTAATTAGGATACCGCACCGACCTGCACATCTTTAAATGGGGTTCTGTGACGGATGTCCGGTATCGAGATGAAGTCCTAGAACCCATTGTGAGATTGTACGCTGCAGCAGTTTGCCTTACTTTTATTTTAATGAACGATAACGCACGTCTCCATAGAGCTGACATCGTCGATGACTACCTGGAGAGTGAAGGGATTGCGCGTATGGGGTAGCCAGCATATTCGCCTGACCTTAATCCCATTGAAAATGATTGAGAAGCTCTCGGCCGTGCTGTATCTTCACGTTTCCCTCCACCTCCAGCCACTCTTATTAAGCTGGAAACTGCTCTAAAAGAAGAATGGCGAATGCTTAGTTCTGCGGTGGTTGACCACCTTATTGAATGCATGGTCAGAAGGTGTAAACTTTGCATACAGATGAGGGGGGATCACATACCTTATTAATGTCCTTTTTTTTCATTTTATGCTGTTTATTTTCTCTTTATACATAATTCTGTTTAAGTCTCCAGTATGACATTATCTGATAACTTACAAAAATTTAATATTGTTTTCATTTCTGTATATAATTATTGATTTTGTTTGATGTATAAATATATATGCTACTTTACTGCCAAATTTTGTGTCAATCAAAGCAGTATTTGTCAATTTTTTTGCATTTTACATCTTCGTGCTTAACTTTTGGAAGTGAGTGTATGTACCTGCAATTAAAATGACTTGACATGACTTAAAAATTCAAGAGCAATTTCTTTGAAATATTTTTATTCTAAGATAAATAGGAATTTCTACGCACGTACTTTAGAAAATTCAAACAACATGGTCAGTTAAAAATGTTCTAGAACAGTGTTGAAAGAAACTGAAAATAGTAACTTATCGTTAATCTGTGAGCAAACGTTATTTAATATTGTATTTCTAACTATATATGAATTTCGCAGAAGAATTTTCCTGTAAATCAAAGTTTATATTAATATTAAAAATTTTTCCATGTGCAGATGATCTCAGTATATCGAAATGTTTGATCAAAGTTTAAGTAGAAAGTATATTGTTCTTGCAAATGTGTGTGAAATACATTTTTGTAATTCGTCTGATGACTAATAAAAACCAAGAAGTATCATGTTTATTACCTTTAGAATAGAGTTAAATATAATAATTTTTGATAAATGAAATAAAAATATGTAGTGTATGATATATAAGTTAACTAAAGTAAAAATAAATAAATATTACCTGATAAAAGAGTTATGTGTGGAACTATTAAATGTGAAATGCTTGGTAGCTAAATGGCGTGATATAGTTCTCTTTAAATAAATTAGTTATACGAAATATATGTAAATAATTGAGATGATTATCCGTCTCATTCAAGTAACATGTTTACTTTAAAAAGATTTTGTAAGCTTTTTTACATGCGGTAATATTTTTATGAATATACTTAGCTTTTCAGAATCGTATGTTTAACCAGAAGAAAGAAAGAAAGCATTTTGATTTTGTATGTTTATTAATAATTTTCAAAAATATAATGTAAGTAAAATTGTTCGATAAATAGTCAATCCTATTTTACAAGCATTGATCAATTTCTTTCATTTTTTAAGATGGTAAATAAATTAACATTATATTACACAAAAAGGGTTTTGTGTGTGTGACTAGAGCTATTAAAATAAAATTAAAGTCTTAGTGATGCGCGCGCGGTTATGTTTAAAACAAAATTTCGTACTTTAAAAATGCATGCCGTCTTATTACTACGATATAGAATATACGCACCAAAGTTACCGTTACTATCTATTTTAAAATGACTTTTTAAGTTTTACTCCCTGAATATTATTTTTCCTCACAATTACCATTTTCCAAGATAATTTTTACATCATCAATCGCAAAAGAAAATAGAGGACAATTCTTTTTTAAGAAAAAGCAAAAAAATATTATTAGTTGGCAAGCCATCATCTCCAAAAAGATCCCATCATAGCTCAGTTTTTATCTTTTAATTCCCCCTTTCCTATTGCAAATTCTCATTAATGAATTGAATGAAGGATAAGGTGTCAGCAACTTACGCTTATTGTTTGACAATGAAGAATCATAAATACGAAAGCTTCTTAATGCAGGAAGAAAAGTGATTGATGTTTACATTATTGGCAATTACTTCTTTTAGGAGAAAAAAATTCGTTTCGTTTTTACTCTTTTACTCGTTCCCTGAGGTATATGAAGAATTTTCTTCTTGTTCTAAACTTTATTTTGCTAAAAGTAAGTTGATCATTGGTAGTTTTGACAACATTCTTCTTTTTTTCTTTCAACAAATGGCGCAGAGTAAAAAACTGCGGAGGGTTGTATTCCGTAGGGGAATCAGCGAACCATGTCCATCGGCATTATAACTTCTAATTAGTTTCAGAAGTAGTTCGTATGAATGTTTTTTAAGGGTATTAATTTGTTTCATCCAACATTATGTGAATGTTTTTTTCTTGTTTTGAAGATGACGATTTTGAATGATTGATCGAATTATAATAACGGAAAGGACAGTTTCAATGTTTGGTGCTCTTAATAATTATGATTGCGAAAAGAACAGTTGGAAAAAATAGGCCTCTAAGTATTACGTTATGTTTTCGATTCTTAATGTCAAGACTGTATGATTTCGATGGAAAGCTGAGGAAAAATACTCTTATAATTGCTTTAGTGGAGTTGTTTGATGTAGTAAAATGCTATTGTTTCGTACAACAGAGAAGTTAAAAATTCCCCAACTCTAAGTGATTATAAAGTTCTGGAGAATACAAAAAATAGGATATATTTTATTACTTAAATAGCAACCCACAGACCAATACCTTTAATAATGTTTTATAACAATCAAGAATTCCTTAAGAAATAGAGGATTTTTGTATGTAGGAATTATATATTTATATGTAAACATGAAAAACATTTTCAAAAGTGACAGATAATTATGTACTCACTTTTCAGTTTTTTGATAAATAGATATTTTGAAGAAATTTTGCTGTTTAGAATTATTTTCTTTTATTCTTTCCATTTTATGTATTTTTAATAGTCTAATGAAATAAAAAAAAATCTTTCGTAAAATTCCTTATTGCAAACAAGTTCAACTACAATATAAAATAAATTGTAAAAGATATAAACAAGAAAAGCATTAAACAAAACAGCAAGTGTGATGTCTATTATTTATACCGACTTTTTAAGTTCAAATATTAATTTCCTTTTTTAAAAAAAGTCATAAGACGACATTTAAAAGGAAACGTTTATTCCAATGCAAAATAATCGATTACAAACTCTCTCTCTCAATCAGATGAAAAAAAAAATTCAGAAATTAAAATAAAAACTTTTAAAAACAAATGTTTTACAGTATTTGAGCCAGTAATGTGTAAGACAGAAAGGTAGGCAAATAATTTTACTTTCACAGATTTTACCATTGTTTTGATGAGTGAGTGAATATTAATGTCGCACTGTTCAGCTACACGAGGGCTTTTGGCGACGGACCTCATCATTTTGAACCATTCCGTAGTTTTGATATAAAAAATATTGATAACATCTTTAAGAATCGAGTATGAAAATGCTTGACAATCTTCCGAAGAGCTTTTACTGTACAAAAGATTTCTTTCTGCTCACAACGTAATTCGAGATCGAAGACACTGCTGTAAACTCAAAAACTGAAGCATCAATGGAACAAGAATTTTT
>BMAV01020579.1:482511-502444 GCA_019973955.1 Trichonephila inaurata madagascariensis | reverse complement strand
ATATCCCTTTTTTTAGTTTGTCTTTCAATTCCATAACATTTAAATACTCGTATAGAATACACTTACGCTTTAATAAATGTCTCTTTTGATCAATAACATGTATATTGCATTTTAATGCACATTGCAATGATTATAAGTGAATTGATATCTTCCCTTTTACTATCTTCCGTATCACACTTTAAAATCCAGTTCATTTACATAACATTGTGAAAGAACCAGACGACAAGCCTTGTTTACTTTTAAAATACATAGAATGTATCTGCATATTATGCAACTTGATAAATAATGTTCTTTTCTAAGTTAACATTTGATTTTTTTTGCACATAAATTTAATGTATAATTTTGTAACATAAAAAAGTATTTAAATTTTGTATTCAAAATAATACAGGATATGTGAGTTCTAAGTTTAAGTAATATTATGACGACGGAAAAATAAAGATTGTGAAATAAGTAATGGTTAGAAATATTTCGAATTGTTTCTTGGCTACTCTCTTTGTCTGGAAGATAACTTTTCGTACGAAATAATTGGTCAGTTGAGCAAATTTGTAGCCGCGGTAGCCTAGAGCTCATGGTTGCAAACTCGTGGCCGGAGTGGTCACGTCTCACGTGTTTGAAACCTATTGCTGCCGAAGATCAGCCGTGTAGAGCGGTTAACGCATGTTAAATCTATCGAAGCTCAAAGTCTTCCCTTTGGTGTAGTGTGGAAGTTAGAAGAGTAATGACGGCCCTCATCATTTCAGTGCGGTTCAAAATTAAGAAGCTCTTAGCCAATATCCCTCACGTTGCTTTCGATAGCGACTTGAATTAACACTCAATGACTCACTCAGTTGAGTAATTTTTACTTGCTCAATGGGAAATTTAAGATAAACATTAAAATATTTATAATAATATTCTAGAGTCTAATTTTTTTTACAGAAATTATCCTTCCTGTTCTGTAAATTCTGTGAAACAAAGATTATAAGTACAAAATATAGATGGGCGTAATATTAACATAATTACAACATGAATGATTGCTAAATATTTTTTTTAATTGATTTTAAAATTTGTTATATTTTTTTATTTAGTTCAGTCGTAACATGCTTACAATTTTTATAAAATAGTCGGTTAGCGCAATATTACGGATTTGTAGAAATTAATAACAACATTGGAACATTGAAGTTATTCATGAAGTCTTCATAAAAATTAATATTTACAAGATTAAAATAAATTTTTTTTGTGAATTCATTTTCAATAGAATTTATGCAGAATGTTGTCCCTCTATATTTACATACATATATAGACATACATACATGCATATGAGTGAAAAATATAGATTGCATCCAAAAACATGAACGAATACATAATAGAAACAGAGTACATTAACAGCAATTAACATAAGAAAACAATTAAGCACACATAAATGTATACATACACTGCTGGCCCCCGTAAATGTGACACCAAAAAAGACAAGATATAGCACAACAAAATTTGTTTTGTAGATAACATGTTGACCAAGTATCAAATGATTAATATTATAGACTTCTGTGAAGTGTGGTTCCTGTCAGAATCAGTAGCCAGAGTAGCCGCCATTGTTGGAGATCACCGCTGCCACACGCCTCGGCATTGATTCGAAGAGACTTTGGATGTGTTCTTGGGGTACAGCAGACCAAGCAGCTTTCACATGTTGCCAAAGTTAATCTGGTGTGGCAGCTGGGGGTGTAATCTGCGTCAATCGTTGAGCAACCATGGACCACATGTTTTCTATCGGCGAAAGATCCGGAGAGCGAGCCGGCCAGGGAAGCAATTCAATCTGGTGATTGATGAAGAACCTTTGGACAATGCGTGCCACGTGTGGTCGTGCATTATCCTGTTGCAATATGGCTGTGGCTAAGCCCTGAAGGTAAGGAAGGACAACTGGCTCCAACACCTCGGAGATGTAGCCCTGGCTGATTAAAGTACCGGCAATGCGTACTATAGGAGTGCGAGAGTGATATCCAATACCGCCCCATACCATAATACCCGGTGCAGGACCAGTGTGGCGGTGCATAACGCAGCTGTTCAGCATCCTCTCTCCATGGTGTCTCCAGACTCGAATCCGACCACCGTGGTGTTGCAGACAGATGCGTGACTCGTCAGTAAAGACAACTTCATTCCATTCTACCGCCCACATCCTTCTTTCATCGCACCATTGGCGGTGGAGACGTCAGTGGTTCTGCGTCAAGGGTAGACCAAGCAATGGACGTCTTGCAGATAGACCACTCTGCTGTAATCGGTGTCGAATGGTACGCGCAGACACTGAATGATGCGTTACAGACTCAATGTGCTGTGCTATGGCTCGTGATGTGACTGAGCGATCCGTCACTGCCATGTGCACAATTTGCGTGTCTTCACGTGAAGTAGTGCACTGAGGGGGATGTGATCGACCACGTCGGTCAGTCGTACCCTCCTGCATCCAACGGTCACATATCCGCATTACAGTTGTTTGGTTTCGTCCAACACGACTTTCCAATTTCCCTGAAAGGTAATCCACAATCTCGGTAGGTCACTACCCTTCCTCTGTCGAACTCGGATGCTTGATCAAAAGCTGATTGCTAATTTCTACGAGACATAACTAATCGTTTTTTGAAAAAACCACAAGAAAAACGCAATTGCCGAACTTGAAATCGTCGAAATCTCCAAGCCTTAAATAGCTTTTGAGGTGGCGCCACAGACGCGCGTGATGTGTGTCTGCGCTGAAATTCTAATCATTTGCATATCTCACCTCCACTAATGTATGTGGTAAATTTCATGTTATTTGCATGCTTCCTTCAGGGTGTTGCATTTACGGTGGTCAGCAGGGAAATACATGAATACGTACATACATACACATCACACTAACAGGGGGACTTTTAGCCTGGACAGATTTAACGTGCAACAGCCCATCTACACGGCGGGTCTTCAGTAGCATAGGGCCTGTACTCATGATATGCCAACCACGAGTCCGTAACCATGGTGATAAATGCGTATGAAATACTTAAATATATATTGCCGTTTTATATCAGTATTATCACAAATAATACGCATATAATGCAGCAAATTTCACAAGTGAATGTTTTTCATTTTGTTTTGTTATGTTCTTGAATCTAATAAAAGTTGTTTTTTTTTTAGTTTGTATTATAATCTACATCAGTAAAATTCTTCAAAGTTTCAGTCACACAACTGATTGTCAAAAAGGATTTTTTAGAAATATAAAAACAGCCCATTGATAAATCTGATTGATTTTTTTATTCTTTTTAATAAGAGTTTCTAAAAAACTCTTTAAAGACTTGACAGAAAAAAAATGAGTTTTATTACTTTAAGAAGTTTTTAATTTCATTGATGGATAAGATACATATGTTCATAAAACAGCTGTAACATACCTCGTCATGCATGATGAATGACCTGCGCACAGCAAGTGTTAATTCTTATTAAATTTCCTTCCTTTATTGATTTCGCTAAAATAAGGGTTTTACTTGTCATAACTCAAAGTAACCTATTCATGAATTGGAAATCAAGAAATCTATTCTTAGAAATATTTTTTAATTGATTCTTTGTTTGATATTAGTTTGGATCGTACTAGAATTAAGTAAAATATTTTCGAAATATATTTAATTGGAGAAATATTCGAAACTTTGATCTTTTAAATACTTGTATTTTTTAGACACTGATAGTTGTATCTGAACGCCGTTGAAGGTGTGAAGGACTTCTGAGATTTATTCTACGAATATAGCTCCTATATTTCATGAATTGTTTTTCGACAATAAATTTCCATTGCTCCTGAATAACTAGCTTGCTCTTGGCTACTGATTGCATAAAATCCTCGAACAATATTGGTGGTCGAAACTCAAGGTAACAATATTGTGCATAAATTATTCTCCCGGTACGATGTGTGTTCTGAGTGATTGAAAATTTATACGAAAATGAAAGATTCATTTTAGACTATATGATTGTTCTCCCCATCTTTCAAGTGTATCGACGTAACATTCATATCTAGAAATGAAAATAAACTATCGATAAGCTTTTCAACAGAGTAACTGATACCCTTTAATTAATTTCTTATTTTATAAAATAGATGTATCACTCCAGTTTTTCCTTCGCCACGCATTGTTGTTAAATCAGATATCGTGCTTCAAAGTCCTCCGCTGTATTGTTGGTCAAAAAAGTCATAAGAGATTAGTAATATAGGGTGTAATAGCAAAATATATAATTAATGTATAATTTGAAATATTTCACTAAGAAAAATTATTATGTAGTACATAAAACATTTTGTTAAAAATTAAAGATATTGAGTGTTATAAATATACTCCACAGTTTTAATTCACTAAAACACATATTTCTCGGAATATGATAATTTACATTATTTCAGAACCTAACAATTCCTGCAACCTTTTCTTCGCAGTGAAAGTATTGCAGAAAAATATTACATATGTTGAAATAAAATCTCCATATTTTTATGCATTCAAACAAAACTAAGAACTGGAAAGCATGTTACAGAAAAATGACTTTGAATAAATAATATCAATGACAAGTTACTTCAGATTACTCAGGCTACATATGAAACATATTTCTTGGTTATATACAAGTAAAACACACACACACACAGGATAAAAAGAAATCGTATTACAGGATATATAGCTAAAGGAGTCTGAAAGGATATTTCTGCTGTACCTTATGGCAATTTTCTTACTTCAGGAGAGTGCTACAGCATTATTTAATGCACTTCGAAAAGGAATTTGATATCCGAAAGCAGAAAAAAGTATTTGCCGCTAAAGCAATGTCTACTCAGACGCTGATTCATACAAAAAGATATGCGTCTTTTATTGCAAAGGGATCCGTTTCAATGTGGGTGCACTATAGTTTTTTTTGTTTTTTTTTAAAGAAATTGCGTTTACTAAAAGTAGAGAAGAGTAAAGTAATATAGAGATTTTTAATCAAATGGAAATATAGGTCATAAATATTGCAGCCTTTGAAGGTAAATTTAATGTTACGATGGATTCATTCAATAAAAATATATTTAGATGAGGATATTTTTTTTCAAATAAATTATTACTCACGAGAGAATGCTAAGAGGTTATTTGATTAAAGTAAGAGCTTACGAAAAAGACAAAATGGATCTCTTAAAAATTTCACTTGAGGAGAAATCACAAAGAATAAATCACTTAAAACTCTTAAGAGAATAATCAAAATTGGATTATTATAATTTAAAGTAAAGTAATACTACTCACATAAAATTTGTTTAGTAAACCTCATATTCGATCGATTATTAATTCATGTGTGTTTTCTTTCTCTTTTCAAAAGTGTTATTAGCTTTTGGACTAATGTTGTAGGAAATACACGCTCAAATGATAAATTACAACAAAAAATGGTTTTAATAAAGTTTTATGAAATTTCAGAGGTGGAATTGATCCTGATCGTATACTAAATTTTGTTGAAAATACCACTTTTGAGTATAAAGGGGGTGGACGAAATTTTAGAAATATGAATCTGTTTCAAACTGTTAATTTGCCTCAGATCTGTTAATCTGCCTCTGCTTCTTCCAAATATTTTACATAAATTGCTACAAATATTAGGCACCAATACGAATAAAATCCTTGTACATCCGTGTGATTAGAAGATCCGTTCAGCTGAAATTTATAATAATTTGAGTTCAATTTTATCTATGGTTTACACTATAAGATGGAATACTACGAATTCGGTGGAGTTCAGAGTAAGGCTCAAAAACAGAGGCTTACAGTAATATACACTACTAATAAGTAAAATAAGTAAAATTATTGATATGATTTTTATTGGACAATTATATTATACCGGAAATAACAAATAATTAAATTTTCAAGAATTTGGGGTGCATAGATCTTGAGAAATTAGTACCCAGAACAAAAACTCTGGCAGTAATAACGGAACTTATAAAGCCTGGGCATTGAGTCAAACAGAGATTGGATGGCATGTACAAATGCCCATGCAGCTTCAATACGGTGCACAGCTCTTCAACCGTAGTGACTGACGTATGGTGACGAGCCAGTCTCTCTGCAACCATGGACCAAACGTTTTCTATTGGCGAGAGATCTGGTAAGCATGCAGGCCAGGGCAACAGCTGAATGTTTTCCGCATCAAGGAGGGTCCGTACAATACCGGCAACATGCGGTCGTGAATTATCCTGCTGATACGTAAGGTTTCGCAGGGCTCGAATAAAGGGTAGAATCATGGGTCGTAACACCAGAAATGTAACGTGCACTGTTCAAAGTGCCATCAATGCAAACAAGAGGAGACCGAGACATGTATCCAATAGCATTCCATACCATCATGCAATTAATGGGACAGTATGACGATGACGAAAGCACGCTGACAATGTGGATTCACCAGGATGCAGCCAAATACGAGTGCAACGATGCTGTAAACAGAACCTGAATTCATTTGAAAAAATGACGCCTCACCATTCGTGTGCCCATGTTCGTCGTTGATCACACCATTGAAGAGGCTCCTGTCTGTGATGAAGCATCAAGAGTAGCCTCAACCATGGTCTCCAAGCCGAGAGTCCATGCTGCGGCAAACGTCGTCGAACTGTTCGGGCAGAAACTTGATGTCTTCCAAACAAACCCAATTATTAACTCAGGGCTCGTGACTTGACTGCATGAACCTGTCTTCTCAATTGCTAGTGATAGGGTGCCGTTGAGATCCAGCACGGTATTCTGTTTTACCGTCCTGAACCCATCGATTCCATATTCTGCAAACAATCTTTGGATCTCGACCGACGTGAGAAGTAATACTGTGATACGATAAACCGCAATTCCAGTAAGCTACAATTAGACTTTTATCAAAGTCAGAAACATGCTGGTACGCATTTCTACTCCTTACATGAGGCATCACAACAACTTTTCACTAGGCAGCAACGTTCAAATGCAATTCGTGTATGAAAAACCGGATGAACAGTTTCCTCATTTAAACACATTGTAGGTTTCGCTACTGGCACCTGCTTTGTCTGAATGCGCTGAAAAGCTAATCATTTGCATATCACAGTATCTTCTTCCTGTCGTTTAATTTTCACGTTTGTAGCACGTCGTCTTCTCTGTGTAGCAATTTTAATGATGAGTAGTGTACACTGGTATGCAAAAATTAAACAAAACTTTAAATTTTAAACAAATAGCAATAAAATTGCGGAAGAGGTTTTATTGTGAGCAATACAATGAGCATGCAATTCAGTAGAAAGTTGATACGTATACAAATGACAGGAACAAAACGTCATACGTAAAACGCGAGCTGTTGGCACATGCAGCTCAAGACTACTATAAAAGAAAGAACAAAGTCGCAATTGTATTCGCTAGAAATGCGAGTTCTTTCGCGAAATATGGATAGAAAAAAATCCTCTGAATGACTTCACTCGTATAGTAATGATCGGAAAGCTAGAGAAGAGACGTAGTTTGATCAGTGTAGCTGAAGATTTCGGGATCAATAAAAGGGTCACTTTGCGCGCTTGGAAAGCCCTTCAAACCATAGTTACAACCATTAGAAAGGTTGGTTGTGGTCACCCTATGATAGCAATTACAGTGGATGACCAATCTAACGTCCTGCATGCGAATAGAGCCCAATATCAGTCAGCAAGTGCCATTGCTCAGCAACTGTGTACAGCAACAGGGCGACAAGTGCCCCGGTTACTGTAGCCAGACGCCTTCGCAAAGGTGGCCTATTCACCCACCTTCCTGAATGTTGCATTCCTTTGAAAGTTAGCCGCCATCGGTGGAACCGTTTAGAGTGGTGTAAAAAGCACAAAAACTGAACATTTCTTCAATGGAGTCCTCATTACAGATGAGAATTGTTTCAAAGCCATAAGCGAATCTCAACGCCTTTTGATTTGGAGAGAGGTCGAGGGCACGGTTTTATCCCAATAAAATCTCAAAAATATACGGTTACGGTGGTCCTGGAGTTATTGTCTGAGGAGGAATTATGCTGAACGGGCGAACTGAGCTCCACGTTTTTAAGAAAGGTTCTGTAACTGGTCATCGATATTATAAGAAGGTGATCCTTACCCATGTGCATCTGTTCTGAGGTTATATTGGACCATACTTCGTTTTTATGGATGACGATGCACGGCCACACCGTACGGCTGATGTTCAGTAGCTACTGCAAAGGGAAGATATCACACGAATGGATTGGACCCAGTGTTCTCCCCTGATTTAAATCCCATAGAACATGTGTGGGATGCTTTGGGGAGATGTATTGCGGAACGATTACATCCTCCAGGGAACACTCGACAACTGAAGCAGATGCTGATTGAAAAATCAGCCCTTCTATTTCAAGAACTATTGGACAATCTGGTACTGAGTAAGGAGAGAGTCGGTGCGAAGCAACCGTTGCAGTAAAGGAAGGGCATATATCATACTAAGGATTATCTGCTTGCTGTTCTTCCTCTTTGACAGACAATCATGTGTAACAATACTGTGAGTTCAATAAAGCCTTTTTTTGTTTGATTCCATACAATATACATTGTACTCATTTTTGAGCAACTATGCTTTTGTCATCATTTAAGTACAAAATGTTATTTATCATTTTTGAATTTCATGTATCTCAGACGATTTCTAGTGGAGTTATAACAAAAAAACAAACCTTTTGCTTAAATGTTGCACACCAGTTTACATTGTTTATACACTGTTGACCATTAAAATTGCAATACCTGGAAGGAATGATCTGAAAAACGTCAAAACCACATAAAAGGAAGGTGAGGTTAGTATAAGAAAAGGATTAGTATTTCATCGCCTTTAGAAGACGCAGAAGGGAAAAACGCAATCTGAAGCACGTCGTGTAGTAGTTTTCTCATTCGGAAAGCGCTAAGGCTGAAATATTCTTAGACTATCGTGTTATGCCTCGAATAAGAAAAATAAATGCTTACCAGTAAGTGTTGGAGCTCGATAGAAGGAGTACCATTGCCTATCGAGAGAGTGGATTATCGTTCCATGATATCACCCGTCGCAGTGGTCGAAATACAACCACTTCCATACAAATATGGAATCGATGGTTTACTGAGGGTCATACTGAACGGCATGTAAGATCTCCACGACCTGCCATGATTAATGACCGAGAGGACAGAAATATTGTGAGGCCAGCCCGGCGAAACCGTACAACCACATCACGGATCATTAGTCAAAAAATGGCAATGTTTTCAGCACTCCCAGTATCCGCTTGTACGGTGCAACGACGTTTTTAGCAGCGTAGACTGTTAGCACGGCGACGATTACTTTGGCTTCCCTTGAGAATGTAGAATAGAGAAAGAGTGTGCCGAATGACAAAGCTGGATACAGGAGTGGAATAATGTCTCTTTTAAGACGAGTACCGGTTCTGCGTACTGTATTCTGATAGCCGTATGCATGTCAAGAGGATCCCAGGAGCCACAAGTCACCTGCTTTCATTCGATATTGTTTTAAAAGCCCTGCACCTGGTGTGGTGTGTGGTATGGGCAGACATTGGGTAAAAGACAAGTACATCTCTAGTTTGGATTGATAGTAATTTGAACACAGATTGGTACATTTCTGACATCTTACTTCCAGTGGTTGTGTTCTACCTTTGAAACCTGCCAAAAACCATTTTCCCCAACAAGATAATACAAAACCACATATTGCATTGTCGTGTTCTGACCTTCCTCGATAAACAAGATATTCGATTGTTGCCCTGGTCTGCATGGTCTACGTATCTGTCACCTAATGAAAACATCTGGTCATGGGTTGGAGAGAGACTGGCTCTCCACCCTTCTCCAGCCAATACAGTTGATGAATGTGTGGCACAGATTTGAAGCAGCATATGAAATGAGTTGCCAATTTTTATCATCCAAGCCCAGTTTGACTCCCTACCTAACTGGGTAAGAACCTTTTAAGCTGCCTGGAATGACAGCTGTTTCTACTAATTTCTCTTCTTGCAAACCTCCAAACTGCTTGCAAATTTAATCAATTTGTCTTCATCCCATACTGTTTACGTATAATAAATATCTTTTTTGTATTTGCTTTCTTTCATGGTGTTGCAATTTTAATGGCTAGTAGTGTATAATACATTTTTGTTTGAATAACATTTCTTTGATATGTAGTTACCAAATTTGTTGCTTCACAGTTGAATATTATATTTCTTTGATAAATCTTATGTGTTTATCATATATTTTATCTACGATAAATTGTATCTTTCTGCTTTTAACGAGATAACAGATAAATATCTAGAAAAAGATACATAATGAACATTTTAGTGTGTTATTGCATTCCTTCGTCTACATAAAATTGCTAACTAATTATATTAAAAAGGGACTAAAAAAAGGAAATATTAAGACACTAATAGTTGCAGGAAATATCTTTTGAGATGTAGTTTGATCCAAATCTATGCAGCGTGATAGGGGAAATAGAACACAAATAATATCTAGAAAAAAGATGGAAATCGCTGGATAGTTGCAGCTTCCCGAGTTATGTATAATTCTTAATGCCTGTCGCATAGTTAATACGGTTAAATGAGGAAACCTCAGATTCTGCTATAATCACCACATTGTGTTATCCAGGGAAATCAATTAATACTTTATCGTAGTAGAGAAGATATATATCGTAACAAATATACCCAGTTACATCCAAAATAGACAGTCACAGCCTGTATACTTGTTGACGAAATATTACGTGATTGCATTCAGAAAGGCAAGTTGGTCCATCCGTCGTTTTGGACTGGGTGGCAACTTACACCTACACGCATCCTAAGTTCAATAACTATAGTTGAAGATGGTTAGAAAGAAATGCTAATAGAGTAGACCCACTTTATTCAGATTTCTTGCCACATCAAATCATGTTCCCTGTGGTGTCCGGTTACGTATGCAGCTGCAGAGAAACCTGGTTCCTGTCTCTTTTCACCTGTAGAACGATATATCGGCCATCACTTGCCATTATTTTCCTCATCCTACCACTGTGCCAACCTTTTTTACAGCTATATCTGTCATTCGAAATGCTTCCTAAATTCTTGAAAGTACACTTTTGTCAATTCCAAAATCTAGTGCAACACTCGCTCCCCTCTTGAAGCTCACCAATTCTTCTGTACCATTTAAAGGTATCCCTATGGTATCTATTATTGAATGTAAGTTTTTATTTTTTTCTAGTAGGGAAATTATGGAATCCTTTTTGTTAAGTTGCCTTGGAATGCATTTACGAGAGACGTGACGTCCCCTCTGATGTCAATGCTGATGCATCACCATTCAACTGATTTCACTTAACTGATTACAGAACAATTTCAAGGTGGTATTTGGAAAAATACCTCACATTTTTCACACTAGTTATATATAATGTAAAAGCTCATTTTTCTGCTCAGCCAATCACAAAAGCTCCACTAGATATCAATTTATTCTAACTTTTCACATTCAAAATTTGTCTCTCTCTAACTCGGAACCGGATTGGCTAGACTCTCCTCGCCCAATCTCAACACGAGATTTTTTTCCATGTCATGATTTTTGTCATACATTTTTAATCTTAATTTTTAAATGCAATTTTTATTCACGTAAATGTAATTCTTTCATATTCTTAATCAATAATAGTTATATTATTTTTAAGTAATACATTATTAAAGAGGGCAATAGAAAGCAATTTTAAAGTCATCTAAAAGACATGAAAAGAGATAAAAGTTCGAAAGAATGAACTTTTTGTCAACGGAGCCAATGTCAGTGAGATTTTCAATACTAGGAAACTGCATTAATAATTAGTGATTTCAATTTAGGAAATTCACCTCGATTGTATTCATAGAAATTGAGTAAAATTAATGTAGTTCATATAGAAATGTTAAGGTTGCCTTCTTCTAGTAGAGAAAATAATTTCGGGGAAAATTGGATAGTTTATTTTTTATCAGCCTTATGTTGAATATATATCATTGAGAAAAAAAAATTAGTTTATACCCGATTTTCGGAAATAGTTAACTCAGTAAACATTTTAATAACGAAAACAGCTAGCTATTCATGTAATATAAGAAATAGATGGGGGTTTTTAAGCCTTTCTCTATCGATAAGTTTCAGAATGAATAAATCAGTTATTTGAAAATATGGAAATGATATCGCATGATGAGTTTTTCGACTTAGGCATCTTACAAAAACTCCTTCATTATAAAAATTGAATTATCCTAGAATGTGTTAAAAGATTTACTTTTCTCAAAAACGTGAACAATTCATGGATATCTTTGAACAATTTTCTTCAAATAAAAAAAGTCCATTCAATTATAAAAAACTTTATATATAATACAAAGAGTAAAATTAAGTGAATAAAATAAACATACGACCAGAAAAAAAACAAGTTTTTTTCTTCAGTCCATGTTTGAGGATGAAAGGAAATGTTTTAGAGTGAAAAAAAACTAAATGTCTTACAGGGAGCTTCTCCCACTAAAGGCTGCCTAATTACAAGAAGCGTAGAAAAGCTTCAGTATTTCGAGTAACTAGTAAGCAATGGAAAAAGTCTGTAGTCTAATTGCTTTTTTATTTGCATAAGACGTAATGTAAAATGGAAGCTACACGATTTTCAAACCAGATAAGGAAAGAAGTTCTGGTGTAGTTTTATACCTTACTAAAAAAAATCAAAACAAAACAAAACGTAGTAGCAGATAAAACTGTCGGTCACAATACTGTAGGTCATGTTATGTCTTCAGAGTTCCTTACTACCAACTAATTGCTCTTTTGTGTGACACACACAAAAAAAAAATAAGGTCTAGAAAAAGTTGAAAATTTTTTTGTCACCCATCTTTACTTTTTCGCTCGTTAAGCCTGAAGATGACGCTTTAGTGTAGTAGCTGTTATACGCGGAAAACTTTGTTTTAAAAATACAGAGCGTCATGTTGAATGTAATTAATTTAAAAATGCGTTTTTTCTCCTTAGCTAAAACAGTGCAAGATTTTTTTTTTTTTGATATGACGAAAAGAATTTTAAAATCAAGATTTTTTTCTCTTATTTTGTTTGACGTGATGTGAAATGAGATGAAGGAATATTCTAGAATTCTCTCTTATATGTGATTTCAGCTTCCTTTCTACTTGTTTACGGTGTCCTGACTGATGTTCTGACTCACTATTTTAAATTTATTCTTACAGAATTCGTAGCTACCAAAAACGGAATGAAATGTTAAATAAAGTATGGAGTGAAACAGCTGAAAGCGCTGAAGTAAAAATATAAAAAACATTGCCTGAAAAAAAAAGTTCAAAACAATGAATGCCTTAGAATAAAATATATATATTAAATTATATATATATTTTTCTAAACAAGACACCTAGACGCTACAAAAACGGTGCGAAATTTCATCAAACCGTTCCATTTTTCTGCATTAGTTTTTGAATTAACATTTTACACTTTTATACAGCAGGGTATGTAACTTGATTACAGCACTGTTGCATTTGGTATTTTTTTTTTTATTATTTGTCACTGTATCTATGTATGTGTGAGAGAGAGAGACAGACACTGCAAAGGTTTATTTTCAAATTATTTCTTTTAACATGTCGCAATTATTGTAGCATAAGCACTTATTTGGTCATATTCTAAGCCCATAAATATTGTTTATCTTATTTGTTGTCGCATAAAAGAAATCTCGTAAGTTACTTCATTTAAAAATATGTTTTCTCATTAGCTGTAGTTGTTTTTTGAGTAACTATTAATTATTAAAAAAATATAGTTCATTGAACACATATTTTTATGCATGAATTATTTTGAATGTGGCAACTACAGTTCTAACAAATGGCCCAGTTTTATAGTTAATTTTACTTTCATTTTGTTTTACTCAAGCTTTTATTATTCATTTACACTTACCACCGAAAGTTTGCGTACAGACGATCCTCTTTCATATTCATGCAAAGATTTCTAATTAAATGGAGTGAATTTTTTTATTTCAAGTAGTATAAGCAACAATCACCTGATCATTACATAAAATAATACAAATAATTATCACTTGAGAACGACACAAATCGTGTGTGCGTCAAAGATCTGTGTACACTGGAAAAATCTTTGCGATAATGGATTGAAACAAAGTTAATACTTATTAAGCTATTTCGTTCTCTTTATAACCACACTCTCAACATATTTGGCTGGGATTCAACAAATTTTGTTGTTGTCTCTTTTGTGGTTATTTTGTTCCATTTTCTACTATGCCAGATTTGAGCATTTCTTTGGATGTTATTACGTGCTTCCTAATTATCCCCTAGAGTAAATCCCATAAGTGCTCTATTGTGGTTAGGTTTGGAGACTGGAAAGGCTTACGGATTTGGTTTGGGGATCACGTTTGAACATCCATAACTTCACAATGACTTCACAATGTAAGCAATTTCCTTGTTACCATTGTCTAGCTGAAAGTAAAAATCGTCACTCATGGCAAGTTTCTCGGAACTTGCCCTGATATTTTACTTTCATACAATCGACTTTTTTAATTTTTGACTCAATAAACACCAGATTAACCCAAAGGCTTTTCTATACACCCCTAGACCATTATGCTTCATCCTCCATGATTGATAGTCGAAAAAAGATTCTCTTTAAGATATGTACAGGATGTTTGGCAGACATATTTTTGTCCTTTGTTGCAGAAAATACAAAAATTACTTTCAACAGAATATATATTACATTTTTCCAAAACGTATGTGTCCTATTTAGGTGTTCTTCGGCAAAGGCTCTTAGCTCTGGTCACTCCAGAAAAGAATGGCTTCATCAGTGCAACTCGGGCATGATAGTCTTCGTTTTTCAATTCGCTTCGAATAGTGGTTAAAGTCGTATATTTTTGGAGTATCTCAGCAACACTTTTAGCTATTTGTGAAGCTTATAGTCTTGAAATTATTTTTACCGAATTTATTACTAAGTAACTTTCTCGAGGTGACACTGATGACGGGCAGCCAGATCTTGGCTTGGACGTCAAAATTTCGGTTGATCTGTGGTTTAAGAACACTTTTTGAATCAATGACCTATTAAAAATTTCAGCAATTGCTTTAAAATATTTTCATATTTTTAAAAATATATGATTATCTTTCATTCAATAGTATATCGATCATTTTTCTGTAAAATGCCATGGAATCACACAAGCATTAAAATCTCAAACCCTAAATAAATCGTTATAGAAGCTTATAATTACTTAAAAACATGACTTGGTAAAATTATCTAATAATAAAAGGTCTTTAAATGCTCTATTTTGAAAGTGCATGCAGACTTTTGGCGGGAGGGGTTGTTGATTATTTGGTGGTCACATTTTTGTTTTTTCATGTTAAGGTGAATTTTGTTGTTGTTTGAATAAGGAAATTTTGAAAAGTCCTGAGAGTTATATTGATTTTCTGAAGCAAGATTTTAATAGTGATTTTAGCATAAACACGTAAGATGATTGCCTGCACACTGACTTTCGGAGTCAAGTGCAGAAATATTGTTTTTTTCAGATTGCGTTACGATTGAAAGCAAGTCAGGTTATCAAACTCTTTGTGATTTTTAATTCAAAACCCCTTTAACAAATTAACTGGAGCACTTTAAACTGAATTCATAATAGAAATGCAGTGGTTTCACAGGCAATAAGACCAGTATCTTCTATTTATAGCTAAGGAAGTATACTTTGTGTATTGTTAAATGTTGTTTTTGATTCTCCAACTATATTCATTGATTAGCAAAGTACTTTGTCTTCTTTTTACGTTCTTCATGCTGCTCAAATAGAGTAAAAAATTAGAATATCACAATCTGCCTTGGTTTTCTTTTTCGTAATTGTTTCTTATAAGCGTTACAGGTCTGATTTAGATTATACGATTTAATTTTCAAAACATCCATTTTTGTGTGATATCCTGTCTGTTTAGATTAATTATTACATTTATCAGGATGTATTGTAGCAATACCTAGAAGTCATTTTGCATTTAATTTGAATTATTTTTTGCCTTTAAAACAAATCTAATGAAGTGTCAAAATGTGTGTGAATTATATATCATCATCCTAAGACACAGTGAGAGCTTACACATACTAGTGTATAATTTCAGTTGAGTGAGAAGAAATAATTGTGAACAGGTCTTTTTAAATGTAACTATTCCAGTCTGTAGTTTGCAAGTGACTTAGTTGCTGGCGGTTGTGCCAATTCGGGATTTAAGTCTATTAAAGAGCATATTTTTGAATAATTTCACGCAATATATACTAGGCATGATATAAGTGATTTCAGATTTTTTTTTCCACTTCAGCATCTGACAATGTATACAAATGATTCAGTTGACCGATAGTAATTTATTATGTGCTCTTAATGCCATATAACCTCATACTACCAGTAGAAATTTATGGAATTTGGAAAATGCTGATAATGGATCGAATGTTGGTGCAATGGTTAAAACATAAGTTGTATGGGAATTGGATCTGTCATAACTACGTTCAGCAGCACGATTCTTTTTTGCCTCGTTGAAAATAATCATCTTATTTACTTCGTATTAATAATAATTAAAAAATAAGTCATGGCTGGCAACGTGGAGCTCTTGCTTTCGTGGAGCTCATAAAAAATCATTCTCCAAAACGGATGGTACTTGGTGTATTTTTTCTTCATATACTTGTATACAATTTTGTGATGATTTTTTTGAGCATTCACAAAGGTCAAGTAAAAAAGCCACACCATTCATATATTTAGATTTTCAGGATTTGACAGGAGATAAACGAACCACACCTGCGTGTTCATTTAGAAAAATGATACAATGTTGAACGTAATTGTTGAAATGGTCCCCCCCACCCCTCTATCATCCTCCGAAAAAAATCTATCCATTTTGAAAAGTTTTCATTCACAAATTCTGTTAAGAGCTTTATCACAAAAAGAACTTCTTGACTACCCAATAAATAACTTGCCACACCTGCATATTCTTCGGCTTTGAAACAGTGAGTAACAAACAAGCTGAAATATTTTTTAAAACGAACACGATTTTTAGATACAATTTAAAGAGAAGTTCCCCCGATTATATTATTTGATAAAGAAGGGTCCCCCTTTATATATATTTAGTAAAACATTTTTCAAGCCATTATCCATATTTTGGAGTGAAACTCAAAATATGACAAAAGAGAAACAATAGAAAGATGAAATATGACATAAAAAGAGGTAATAATGGTAATAAAAAATTAAAAAAGAAAACATTTCAAGGACAATTACAGTTCTATTTAGAAAAGGGGACAAAAACTAATTGCTCAAAGGAAATTTAGCATTTTTAAGCAAATAGTACAATAGTCTCTTTTTCATGTCAAACAACATTGAAACTGAAAAAGATATGTTAATCCAATACATTTAAACCCTTTAGCACGAAATTAGGTTAAACTTACAAAATTATACAAGTAAAACGAAAGACATGATTTTTGTCGATAACTTCAAAATGTTGCAAAATATTATTCTTGCTTTCTATACAAATTATAACACACAAATTTATATTTCTAATTAGTATATTTTCCTAAATGATATGAAAGTATGATAAAATTATAAACTTAAAATGTCATGAATTAGTAAAATTTAGGGTATAACTAGTAAAGAAATGGCAGTTTTAGATTTTAAATTTAAGGCTAGTTAGAAATTGCAGCAATATTTATATTTTTAACTTTTAAATTCTATAAGCGATTTCACAAAGTCTTCGTAGTTTTTCGATCAGTATTTTTGTTCCTTTAAGTCGATAATTAATAATTTCCCTCATTATAACGTCAAAGACATAATTAAAAAAATCGTTGAACTGGTTTAAGTTTGTCTCCTTTTTTATGACCTTTTTTTAGGACTGTACAAAGGAAATGTAATAGAAACAATATAATTTTTCTAATGGTATATTCCCCATAGACTTTTTGAATAATGAGCATTTTTACTGTATAGAGAACAAGATTCTATTTTAGAATTATCTGAATATAGAGAAAATTAATTTAACTATATTCCTTTCAATGAAAAAATATTTTTTTTTTTGGAAAGTACACAATTTTTTTGACTGACTTTACAAGTAGAGTAATTAAGAATTAGAACTCCGAGAGAGAGAGAGAGATTATATATTATTGCAGAACTGATAGAAACATTCTTATAAAAACTGATCAGAGAAGCACAAAGCTGCTCTATAAATTAAATTATACAATATTATTCTTAATTGAGTTCCTTATATTCATATCCTTTCGATTAAATTATTACAGTAACAATTTTTCCTAGTTTTTAATGTATCTAAATAGAAATATAATAAATTATATGTATATTTTTAACATTGATTTCTAAAGAAAACGTTTCACGTGAATAATACATTACTAAACTGCTTCATAGAGATTTAATTTTTACAACCGATACATACTTCAGGGTTTTATATTTATTCACTTGGAAGAATTCACGTCTCTTTGTATTATTTTCTTTCATTTGAGAATCTGAGAGACTGCCAATAAAATGATTATGGTCATAGAGAATGAATTTTGGTTACATTAAGGTGACCAACAGTCCGCCTTTATAGAGGACAGTCCTTCTTTTATAGGTTCTGTTCTTCCTCGAAAAGTGTCCTCTTACTTTTTCTACTTTTCCAATGTTTTAAAACTAATCTGTTGATTTCTGTATTCAGAGATGCCACTTCGAGCTGTGAGTCTTACTTTTAACGATTTTGTCCTTCAATATAAATGACGATTCGAAGAAAATTTATTCCATTAATAATAAAAAGAAAATTGTCAAACTTAAAAAGAATCAAATCCGGACATAACGGAAAAGTTCACCAAAGAAGTGCAGAATTTTTACCAAACATGTTTCCAATATGTCGAAGAATGGTCTGAAACAAATGTCACAAGAAATAATAGTTTCCAAAGGTGTTTCTTGACTTAATCGCAAGTAAATTGGACAGATATAGAACACTGTGTTGAGTTTTTATAGAAAGAAATGCCTGATATATATATTAAAATTGATGGGGGGGGGGCAATTGTCTGTTCGAAGAGATTAGAATGAGTTTATTGTTGGCAACAAAATCAGAGTGTCTTCGTCTTACACAAACTGAAACACATATCGCTGCTCCATAATATCCATTTTCAGTGGATCCCATCTCACGTCGAACTTTAAGGCAATGAAATGGCGGACGAACTAGCAAAGAAGAACTGTAATCTTCCAACTTCCTTCTCATCCACCATTATCTATCTGGAATTAGACTCGTTAAAAAATCTCAAAATTAGGTGGAGTGGAGGGTGCCTCCCACTCACCATTGGTAATAGACCCAGTTTGGCCTAAGCCCTCAAATGCACCCAGACTATATTCTCCGGTATTGCTAGTGGTTACATCAAGTGCCTCTCATTTTCAGTGGGCAAAAAAGTCTTCTGAATCTGTGCAAGGTGTCAAGATCACCAGGCTCCCCTCCCCCTCCCGAACACATAATGTGTTCCATGATCTCTAAAGCAAGTACACTCACTTCCAAAAGTTAAGCACGGAGAGGAAAATGCTAATTCCCGAAGCCAATCCGAATTGAAGAGGATGCAATTCTCTGCAGAGGTAGATGGAAGTATGCAAATATGTTAGGTAACAGCCAATCGTGCTTTCATGTCAAGAAATATGCAAAAGGGGCAGTCTTATAAGAAGCCAGCTTTATGAAGAGTTACAGAATTTGATTGTAAGTGCTGATAGAAGGTGTTTAAAACTTTCGTACAAATTGTTTTCAAGACATACGTGTTTCTATGTTTTCCAGAAAACGATTGGAAGATTCTGAGCCCTAGCGTGCTGTGGGGCGCATTGAAGCAGGACAGTCGATCACAGATGTTGCTCTTTTCTTAGGCGTTCATCATTCTGTAATTTCACGTTTATGGAAACAATTCCAAACCACACAGACAGTTGTCCGAAGGCCCGTGGGTGGTCGCCCAAAGGTTACAACCCCCGCGGAAGATCGATATATTGCTATAGTAGCCAAGCGGAATCACAGAGTGACCTCCACACGTGTGACATCTATGGTTACAGCGTCCATTGGTAAGGCTATATCTGCAGCTACTGTACGCCGAAGATTACATATGAATGGA
>BMAV01020579.1:457730-482111 GCA_019973955.1 Trichonephila inaurata madagascariensis | reverse complement strand
GCGGAAGATCGATATATTGCTATAGTAGCCAAGCGGAATCACAGAGTGACCTCCACACGTGTGACATCTATGGTTACAGCGTCCATTGGTAAGGCTATATCTGCAGCTACTGTACGCCGAAGATTACATATGAATGGACTGTATGCCCGGGTACCTCGAGTTTGTGTTCCTCTATTCGTCCAATCAAGAGGGTCAGGATTAAAGTGGTGCCGGGAACATGACAATTGGACTGTGTCTGACTGGGGCAATGTCATGTTTACTGATGAGTCAAGATTTGCTCTGGAGCCAGATGACAAGCGTATAAGGATATGGCGTAAACAAGGAACACGCAATCAGCCAACAACATCACCGAACATCACGCATTCCGAGGCGGAAGCATTGTGGTGTGGGCAGGGATTTCATTAGAATACCGCAGCGACCTGCACATCTTTAAACGGGGTTCTGTGACGGCTGTCCGGTATCGAGATGAAGTCCTAGAACCCATTGTGAGATTGTACGCTGCAGCATTTGGCCCTACTTTTGTTTTAATGGACAATAATGCACGTCCTCATAGAGCTGACATCGTCGATGACTACCTGGAGAGTGAAGGGATTGCGCGTATGGCGTGGCCAGCATATTCGCCCGACCTTAATCCCATTGAAAATCTTTAGGATGCTCTCGGCCGTGCTGTATCTTTACGTTTACCACCTCCAGCTACTCTTATTGAGCTGGAAACTGCTCTACAAGAAGAATGGCGATTGCTTAATTCTGCGGTGGTTGACCACCTAATTGAAAGCATGGTCGGAAGGTGTAAATATTGCATACAGATGAGGGGGGATCACATACCCTATTAATGTCCTTTTTTTCATTTTATGCTGTTTTTTTTCCATTATACATAATTCTATTTGTCTCCAGTATGACATTATCTGATAACTTACAAAAATTTAATATTGTTTTCATTTCTGTATATAATTATTGATTTTGTTTTATGTATAAATATATATGCTATTTTACTGCCAAATTTTGTGTCAATCAAAGTAGTATTTGTTGATTTTTTTGCATTTTACATCTTCGTGCTTAACTTTTGGAAGTGAATGTATATCTACACTGATCACTTCTTCTGCAGTACTTTTTGAGAGTCAACGATTTAATTAATCTTGTCTAACTTTGCGGATAATTAGCAACAACAACAGCAAGAGATTAGAAGACTGAGTTTATATTTAAATTCTGATAAATTAGAGCAATGAGAAGATCAACATATTGAAATTAATAAAATATGGATGAAAAGATGTAACTATTCCAAAAATGAACACATTCCATATGAAAATTTAGTTATTATTGTTGAATTCACGTTATGTTGCCCTGGAACTAATGCAGCATTAGAAAGAGTTTTTTTTAATAGGTAATGATTTTTGGACAAGTGAGAAATCAAGATTGAACGTTGATACTTTAGCTGTAACACTTACCATAAAATTAAATATAAAGTGTATTTCTTGCTGCGAAAAATTTTCCATGTATTAGAAAGTGATACATAGAAAAAAAAATCATTCAATGGAAAAATATTCGTTTAAGTAAATAATCAAGATGAATGCAAGCGTAATTAGTGTATTTATCTTTGAATATCAAAAGAATGTTTCATACATTTACACCATAATTTTTTCTTAAAAATTTCATCCTCCTTTTCATTGTAAAAAAACTGGTCACCTTAGTTATAGTGGTTAAAGATTTATAAAAAATAAGCACAAAATGCTTCGTTGCGGAATTATTACAATTTCAACTGTCGCTCCAATAGTGTAAGCCATTCAAATCTCGAAGAATAGATTGCTGCTCTACACGGCAAGTCTTTAGTGGTACTGTGCTCGAGCTCGTGACAAAGCCAGTCACGATCCGATACCTATACCACTCGGCTACCACGGCCCTGCCGTGTAGGGAAGCGAGCACGTTAAATCTGTCGAAGCTCCAACTTCCTACCTTTCTTGTGGTGTGGAAATTAGAGAAGAGGGGTGCCTCTCAGGTGTCGTCCTCGTCACTTGACCATGGATCAAAATGACGAGGTCCACCGCCAAAAGCCCTCGAGTTGCTGAATAGTGCGACGTCAATATTCACTCTCTCAATGCCATGGTAGTTTGGTTTGGCACAGCTACAAAGTTGCTGACCCCTTGTTTTAGAGCTACAAACCAGCCCTTCCCGAAAAACAACCATCCCTGCCATCGCCCTTTATTGAGCAAAAATATTTTTTTTAATTAAATTTATAGACGAGTTTTAACTGAATTATTTTTTACAGATATATATTACACAATTTCCTTATATTTTACTAAATACAAAGGTATATAAAAGGTACAAACCAAGTATCGATGAAGCAAAATACACAGGGTAAGAGAAAAAAAAATCAAACTCAAATTATTATTACCTCTATAATACAGTATGGACTTCGTAATCTTAAGCCCTGGTGAGGTAACGAAAATGGCCGCCTCTTCTCCAAACTTCTACTCCATGCCAATGGGTGGACTTTGAACCTCGGTCCATTTAATGTGCATCAGACCCTGTACACGGTGAGTCAAGTAGCACCAGCCCACGAGACGATCAAAAAATGACTGCTTTACTATGGAATTATTAATTAACGATAAGTGTTCTAAAACTAACAGGAAATTTCCTTACAAAATTTAAACTTTTATAACAAATAAAACTTATATATTATTCGAACTACTGTATTGTAATTTTTCGTTTTCCGTAAGATATTAATGTACTGCAACACTGTTGATAAAAAATGCGTTTATATTTTCTAGAATATTTAGCATTGCAGATTTCATAGACAAGAAAAGATACTTTACAGAGATGAATTCTTTTCAGAAGGCATACGAACAAGACGAATATAAGCAATTTTTAAAATTCGATAACTTCATAAAAAGCGTTTCTAACTAAAAATATTTTACTTTATACTTTGAAATAATGCTTTGTTGAAAAATTGCAATATATAATATGAATAAATAAATCTGTCTTTTTACAAAAATATTTAAATCTCACAACGTAAAGAATACAGCACGTGACCTTAAGTAAATTGATGGATATGAATATTTATGAGTCATTTATAACAATAGCGTGCTTAAAATTCATTAAAATTTTCCAAGCTTCATTGTACATATAGTCAGGAAAGCATCTAAGAGAGGAAATATAAAAAATTACTATGGTATTATTATTCGTGATTTTATATATATCACGACTCAAAAAATTTCTCCGTAGCAGAAATTGAACTCATTTTGGTTAACAAGAATATGAAAAAATTTGTTTTATAATTTATTACCATATTTTGAACATGAATTAATCATGAAAAAGCTGATGAAATTTTTGCATTTCTAAGATAAGACAGATCTGGCAGAAATTATTTTTGTTTGTTATTTTTTTTTAAAAAAAAGTTTTAACTGGATTATTTTCTGTTATCCTCAGTGCGTTTGTTACATAAGGCCTGGAAGTGAAACTACTGAAGCTTTTATTACGAGTGAAAGTGAACTGCTCTATACATATACTGTTTTCTGTAGTGAATTTTATAATAAAAAATGAGATTTCCAAGCAAAAAAGTTATTTAATGCATTTTTTGTTGTTACTATTGATGACTTGTGAAAATAAAAACCCATGCTTATTATAAAATAAATAGCAATATAGAAATCTGAAATCTTTACAATAAGAAAAGAATATTAAAGAAAGAGCATTCCAGAGCATGCTACACATGGATTGTTTTTCCTACAAAACATCTTCAGACCATTTTCCTTAACTTTTTTTTTTCTTTTTTAGATCAACTGGACATTAGTTCAATATTTCTGGTTCTTTTGTAGTATCAGGCAAAGGATACGTTTTTAAAAGTCTCAATAAAAAAATATAAACTGAATGTATAACAAATTATTAATTATTCTCACAGCAAATTTTTCCTTAATTATTTTAATATTATGTTTTAAATAAATCTACATATATATATATATATATAAGAAACTATAGGATTTCTTAGTGTGTGTACAGAAGAATAATTGTATGTACTTATTTATTCTTAATTGCTATAAAATGATCTAAATGCATGAAATATTTCAAAATTTATGTTATCTGTGCCTGTTTAATGTAAATTCTGACTTAATTTAAACGTAAATTTATAACGAAAAATAAACGTAAAAAATATTGAAAAATTTTTCAGTAAATTCCAAATAAAATTAATCAATGAGATTGTAAGGATTGGTTGGACATGCATTGAAGATAAAAATTCTTAATTTCTTTCCTACTGATTCGTTACCATAATGTAATTCTCAATGTCTTAAACATTGTTTTCTTTTTTATCCTTTTGTATTTATAATAATGATTTTACAATTCTTAATATTGAAGAGATTGAAGTTTTATAAACGTAGAGTCAATCTATCTTGATTTCAGATTTTCCTTTGGCTGTTGTCCAATTATTCACATCGATTGAGAAAACCTTTTAAAATTTCTCACTTTAGGCTTCAAGAAACAATATGTCTCGCTTTATTCATTCATTACGTCTTATTAAAGGACCCTCTCTGATAGCTTAATGATAATGATCGTGAACTTCGGGACGGGCGATTCCGGGGTTCAAGTTCTGTTTCTTCCAGTGGACTATCCTGATGGAAAAATGGGAGTTGTTACACATTAAAAGGGACTAATCTCCAGAATTATCCTGACGCTGTGTGGTATGAAATTATAAAGAGTGAAATACCAATTTATGTGTCATCCTCATCAGTTGATCTTGATTTGAAATTATGAGGTTATCTCCAAAGAGCCGTCTGTAGTTGAAATCAGAGCTTTAATTAAAGCTAAATTTATCTCGTGAAATTTGATAATTTTTATTTTCGTACATATAAGTGTTTCTCGTTTGTGCTTTGATTCATGTGTTGAATTGAAACTTATATTTTAGTCCTTCGATGACTGTCGTTTTGTATGAGAGACTTGGAAACATTTCAGGATGTGATTGACTGGAAAAATGGCTAACATGACTAACTCGAGTGTAAAATCTAGGAGGTAAAAAGCTTATTGACAGGAAAACGATTGTTACATATTATGTTAGTTCAATGACTCCTGTTAATAAATAAGAAACAATTGTTTATATAGTTCCTTCAGAAAGTTTTCAATTTGATGTGGAGTTATGGAGGCTACTCTATGTGTCTGAATTGTTAAAGAGCTCTCTGTAAGAAAGTAAGTGTTTATTAACATCGCCCTCTAAAGCAAGACAAAGGCTACTAGCGACGGAGTCAAGTGGAGAGGACGACATCTGAGCCTCTCTGAAATTCCACCAACGGGGATAGATTTAAAGAGTAGCAGCTCCTTGACGCGTCGGGTCTTCAGTGAAACTCATGACACGCTGGCCACTTGTTCGTGACCATAACCACTAGGGGACCGCAACCGCTTTTTTATCGGAGCGCACTTCATAATTGTGAGGTCCATTGCCAATTGACTTCCTATTTTTCTTGAATCAAGTTCCATTCATTACCAAATCAAACCATGTCGTTCTCTTTTTGTGTAGGGTTGGCAAAATAAAGGAGTTAAAATGAATTCATTTCTTTAATTAATATATTCAAATTAAATAACTTAATGTTACATCCAAATTGGTCGATAAATATTCAAAGTAAGTTAAATATTACTAATCACTTAATAGTACTTATCTATGATTCGATAATATGAATGAATATTGAAGCTTTTAATGTTTTACTCTTATAGGTATTGTAATTACAAATACTATATATTACACTGTTATGAATCGGGACAAGGATACCTGGGCTGAAATCGATATAATAAATTTAACTTTCATACAAATAAATCTATATAATAAATTTAATTTTCATACAAATGAGGCTTTCCTTTCTTCACAATTTTCTTAATAAGCTCTTGAACACTCCAGTCGCCGTAACCTAGAAAAGTTGAAAAATACCAGCGGGAAAATGTCTGTGGCTGAATTGGACTACCATGGATACTGGAAGGATTAACACTACATTGGGGAGTTACTTGAATTGTAGTAGTGACAATTCTGTTGTGTGTAAGGATAAAAAATTAGAAAATATAATTAAAGAATAGGTAAAAGTTGAAGAGAGAATGAATTCCAAAATTAGAAGTAATAAAAAAAAAAGAAAGAAAGAAAGAAAAGAGACGAGATAAGGTAGTCTATATTAGAGGTCTTAGAAATTTTTGATCGTGTTCCCCTAAAAGGAAAATAAGCACATCTCATTTGATATAATATTTTCACTCACCACAAGGACCCTCAGCGTACCTCCTAGGTTACGCGTACCACACTTTGGAGACTGAATGAATTGGTTAATTAAATTTTTTCTTTATTTTGTAAGATCAAATTTTGAGTCACAGGTTAAGATTTTGAACCAGAATGTTACAGTAATTACATAGTGTTTTCAAGAATTATATTCATATAGTTAATTAAATTAACGCGTCATTTTAATTAGTTCAGATTGATGGAGTAAAATGTGAGCTAATCTGTGCACAATTAAATTATACATCATTTTGAGAAGGAACAAATAAAAGGCATAATGGAAATAAATTACTGCGATTTCTCATTTAGGAGATAATTAAAAAAAAGAATCAATATAATGTTAAAATTAACGTTTTCAACTTTGTTGATGCATGTAACTTCCCTACTCGCAGATCTCTTTTTATAATATTAATAAGATTACTTATGTATCTCGTTGGGTATATTTGCCAGAACACTTAGCCTTGTGTTGTGTTGGGTTCTAATCTTCACTGATTACAGTTTATACGGCTGTAAAAGTTGTTGCACATTACCCAGTGTTAGTTTGCACTCTTTTTGGAATAATTTATATTTTGATGCACTATAAATCAGAAAAATTATATTAAAATTTAATTTTTAAGGTCATAATAAAGGCCGGAAAAAAAGGTGTAAATTATTGACCAGGATGGTGAACGTGGCTAACCCAGTCATTTCGGACGTGTTCAAGGTTTAAATAGTGCTTTATATACTTGTGCTGATAAAAACAAGATTCTGATTGGATGTTATTAAGGACACTGTTCAGCTACTCGAGAGCTTTTGGTGACGAACCTCATAATTTCGAACCATGGTCAAGTGACGAGGACGACACCTGAGCTGGCGCCTCCTCTCTTAACTACCACATCACACCAATGTGGGAGGTCGTTTGAGCTCTTAACAGATTTAACGCAGATTTTCGTTCCCCTACAAGGAGGGTCTTCAGTGGTACTAGGCTTGAACTCGTGACACACCTGACACGAGTCCGATACCTTGACCACTAGGCTATTGCGGTCACTTACTAGCAGATCGAAAAGGTCAGAGTTTCATAAGTACTATTTTGTGAGTTTTGAGAATATTTTAATTTTAGATTGAGTTCTTTCGAGATCATTAGGCAAGTGCTTGTTGCATGCCCTCAAATAAGAGATGCAATGGTCAGGGCTGATCTAAAGATCAGAGTGTAGATATATGCAGTTTATTTTATCTGATTATTTCATATCTACGTTTTAATAACTTCTTTTTAATGAGCGTAATGTGCTGCATGAAGGTGAGTTGTTTATCTGAAAACACTTTAAGGTATTAGGTGTGTTAATATCAGAGATTTTTGTGATTTTTTAGAAAAATAACAGTATTTATTTTGTTGAGAAAAGAAAATTGTTTCCTTTTTGGATGCATTTAGAAGATTTTTTCTCTCGTAAGACCATTTCTCCAGAGGGACAAAGTCTCTGTGTAGTACATGTGAAATCTAGGCAGGTTCTTTGTGTTTGCAAGGTATCACCGTGACATCTGCGTATCAACATTAATGAATGAGGGATGTATCTTTCACATTGATATTAAAAGGAGAGCGTACAAGGAGACAATCTTACGGTACACCCACTCTGATTAGAGATTTTAGAGTATGTTATTTACTTTTTCAGAAAAGTTTCTATCCGTAAGGTAAGATTGAATTAGTTTAGTTAGAGTGTGGGATCGATGTTGCCTTTGATATAAGTTTAAAAATGAGGCTTGAATGCTATAGTTGATCAAAATCAAGAAAACTTTTGATAGCTCTCTACGTGGGGAAGCCATCTCTTCATCTACTCGACCTAGATTTGTAGGGGGTAAGGATTGATGACCCAAGCTAGCCATAATAAAACCAATTTATAATTATCAAATATAATAATTAAAGACAATCTTACTCTAGGGGAGAAATCAAGAGTGATATATCGCAGCTCTAAATCTTATGTGAATAAGCGCCTATAATTCTAACCTCTTAACTTTAAGTAAAGTTATCCTATGAATCCTAACCTTAATTTATTTGAATATCTAAAGCCCGTTCTATAATTAAGCGTCTAAGTTCAGATCCTTACCATAACGGCACTGCGTTCAGCAACTCAGCTTCCTTTCCTCCTTCAGGATTATTAAACCTCCACTATATACCTCCTAACTAATCTGCATATAAAGGGTTCTTCTAGAGAGGGTTGGCTGTAAAAGAACTCAATTGATGGCCCCAAAGATTCCCCAAGAGGATTAGTTGAAAAACTCCGTAAAGCCCCGTCACAAACTGTATCAGGAGATTTGCTTAGATTTTTACCTTGTTTATTAAATTTAATGACTTTTAAGAATTTGTGTGATGTGAAGAGGTGTGGTAGAAATCCATATTGCTCCTGTATTAAAACATTAATACTGTTATTATTAAAGAAGTGCTCATTAAGTCTATTCAAAGCTACTTTTCCGAAAGTTTTCTTAAAACAGGGTGTGGTGATAGTGTGGTCAGTAATTTCCTAAAGAATTGAATTTTTTTCAGTTTTTAACATCGGAGCAACCGACACATTCTGCCAAGTACTAGGGAAATGTTTAAAGTTCAGGATATTTTCTATGGTGTTGTGCTTATTTTAATAGTAATTAGAAATGAAACATTTTCAAACGATTTATTTGCTAAGCCATACCTACATGGAGATTTTTTTTTTTTTCTTATATTGCTGAAATATATAAAACTACTAATATATTTATTACTTTGTTCAAGTATTTTGCACTCAATTCGTAGAATTTTTTTAATAAAGTTCATATATATATATATATATACTCGCTTAGTGCATGGTCACGGTATAAAAATTATTCGCAATCAAATTAATGCCTTTCATTATCCCTTGCCTTGCATAAAATACAACATCTGAAAGACCCCCAATAACGTGATCCTCTCTTTAGGTTAGTCTCTTTATATGTATTGTTTCGAAAAATATGTTATAAAAATTTCCTTATCCCAAGCTAATCGCATCTTTAACCTTTCGTTAGCTTTAAATTGTTTTACACTTGTTGATTGAAATTGTTGATGCAAGAATGAGTAATGTAGGTGGAACTCTTATAAATCTGATAATGGCCAGGATTCGATTTCTATAATAGCCAATTAAGTGAAATGTCTTCATCTTTTTAGCGCGAAAAGCACGGCGCGTTTCAGCAATGAAGCGTAACCGTAAAGGTGTCATATATATATATATAAAGTCAATTCTATATATCAAGTTTATAATTAATAGTCATAGTTCAAGAAAGGTTTACTAATGAAGGTGTATAATCACATATTTATTTGAAATAATTTGTGTATTGGATATGTGCTTGATTCAGTAATGAATCATTATACCATATTTTAAAGCAAATTGACTTCCTGCAATTAGACAAATAAAAAAAAAAAACTTGCTATTTTTTCTTGAGTGATTTGTTCATTTCAGATCCATTACCTTAATGTAGCAACTAAAACTAAGATATAGAGTGATCGTGGATTAGGAGAGATTTGTAAGAGCTTTTCTCTATTAGAATCTTTAACTTCTAAATTAAAGATGAGTAGTGGCTCCGAAAGAGATTTTACCGTACACAACAAGACACATTTCGTGAACTTTTTCAGAAAATAATTTTAAAAAAATTCCTAATTATATATAAATACAATTTGTTATGATGAGCATGCTAAATATTCTCATCTTGAAGATATTTCTAAAAATAACGAATTTTTCGCATTAATAGATTCCATTTGTTGCTCACAAGTTTAATGATCAGTTATTTACCATGTCAAATAGCTGATGACTAATGATCATTAAATATTATGCTTTTAGGTTATATTAATTTTATAATTATGTGCAAATATTACAATTTTGAATCATTTCCGTCAAGTAATTTAGTTAAGTAAATTTGAAATTTTAGTATACATTTAGTTACTTATAATATATTTCTAAAACAAAAATCTAACACACAAGGAGAGGGCACGACTAAGGAAATTCATTTGGGATCGAGACTTGGTGTAATAGTAGTACTCTCTTTGGGTGTTCACCCCTCAATGTAATTCCGTCAAATGGCCAGTCAATTCGGAGAAATCAGCCTTCGAAATTCATACTTAGAATTTATACAATTAAATTTTAATTATCCCCAACGAGTTCGTAGCTTGATTGGTAAATCGTCTGCTTTCTATGCAGGAGGTTAGGGTTCGATTCCACGCGCGATCAACTTTTTTCTTCAATTCATTTAATTATTTTTTAATTAAATAAATTTACTTATGAAAGGTTTATTAAAAATTAAATGATATTTTTTGTAATTATTTTGTATTTTATAAAATAAAAAAAATTACTTTAATTATATATAAATAATTATGTTAAATTTTATAAATATATTTTAAATTAATAAATAATATTTATAATAAAATATATAATAAATATATTAAATGATATTTTACAAAAAAAAATAGTTGCAAATAGTTTTATAAATATACTATATATAAAATATTATATATAATATAAAATAATTTCTAAAATATATTATTATTATTAAATTAATTATTTTATAATTAATGTAATAAAAAATATGTCTTTTTTATATGTTATTAAATTAATTATTTTACAATTTTATAAAATATTTAATAAGTCCTTTTCAAATAAATTTATTTAATTTCAAAAAGTTTATTTAAATAATTTTAATAAATTTATTTAAATAATTTCTATAATAAATTAATAATAATTTTAATAATAAATCATAATTTTAATAATAAATCATAAGATCATAATCATAAATCATAGATGCTCCTCTGGTTGGACCATGGTGTCCACACAACTTAATGAAACATTTAAAACTTACCAAAACATTTAATTTACTCTAAAAAGAAAAATCGGATATATTTCTAAACAGTTTTTTTATAAAAATTATATGATTGTGTTTTAATTGATCCTGATTGTATAAGAAACAAGGAGAATATACCGGTGTATAACGCGCATTTTTAACATAAAAAATAAGATAAAAATTTAGAGTTGCGCGTTATGCGACGGGTATAAAAATGAAAGCCTTAAAAAAATAAAAAAAAGATGGGCATCGAAAAAAAAATTAGGTTTCTATATACATTCAGTCAAAAAAGTATTGGGACACACTACCAGTTCATAGATTTTTATCGTAATATTTTACTTAAAAATACAAATGAAACCAAAAAAAAAAAAGTAAACGTTATTTTGTTAAATACAAATAATAATAATTTGAATAAAACTCATACATTATATAATGCAATTATGGTTAAAATAGAAAATAAAAGAAACTCGAGTTAAGAAAAGGGCTCAAAAAAGTATTGGGACACTTCTCAATATAAATTAAGAAAAAAAATTCAAACTTAGAAATTAATATCTTGTTGGGCCCTCCTTGCTTCTTATGACCTCTCGAAGTCTATTTGGCATGGATTGGATCAATTTTTTGCAAAATGATCTATCAATTTTGGTCCACTCTTCCACCAAATATTTTCTCAAATCCTGCTTGTTAGAAATTTGGTGCTCAAATAATTTTTTGTTGCAAATAATCTCACACATGTTCAATGGGATTAATGTCTGGACTTAGTGCAGGAGTTTTAATAACTATAGGACAGTGGTAGAGGACCCATTACTTGAAAATATCTGCAGTATGTCACGGGTCATTATCTTGGTACAATTTAAAGTATCCTGAGATTCCCAGCTTGTGCTCGCACTTGGCTTTAAATTCCACTTGAATATGTCAAGATAGACATAATTATTTGTTATACCATCAATAAAATGCAAGTTCCCGAATCCAGAGTTTGCCATGCAGTCTCAGACAATTTGGTTACCCCTTCCATATTTGACAGTAGGCCGTAAATTTTTGACATGCATTGTTGTATTTGATTTCGACCAAACGTTTTGCTTGCTATCCGATCCGAAAATGTAATATTTGCTTTCATAAGCAAAAATTATATTTTCCCAATATTCTGTTGGCTGCCTTACATACATTTTAGCAAATGTCAACCTAGCTTGTCTATTTGCTTTGCTGATGTAGGGCTTTCTTTGAGGTACTCTGCTATGATACTGATGTTTTCTTAAAACATTTCTGACAGTTTCAGGATTTACTGATTTCCTGAACTTACTTTTACATTACAAAGTCATTTTTAATGGACTAGTTCTTGGATTAATGTGTACTTGTCTCACAATCCACCTCTCTTCACGTTCATTAAATATCCTTGAACGCCCTAGTATTTGCTTGTTTTCAACACTATTTGTTTTCTTGAACCTGTTAATGATGTTAAAAACAGTGGAATTACTCAATTTCAAGTCTTTTCCTATACAGCGAATTGATTTCCCCTCTTTCCAGTGACTTTTTACGAGATTTCGCACATCAACCAATATATCTTTGTTTCTCGTCATTTTTTCTATAAATAATCTTATCTGTTGAAACATTTGTGTTTAAACTTCTAGTCTAAAAAAGTAGTGGGAAATTAAATTCTATTGATGTGCTGAGGATATTTGTTAAATTTCTCATTTCAAAAGTGTCCCAATGCTTTTTTGACTCCAGTGTGCCTTTGAATTATATTTGAAAAGCTATATCAAATTCTAATTCTATAATACTAATAAAATTTTCCTTATATACAGTACACCAAATTTTAAAATATTACTTAATTCATTTTGTTTTTGTTTTAATGTGATAAATATTTTTACAAATGGCTTTACAGTTACGCATGCCAAGTGTCCCAATACTTTTTTGAGTGATTGTATATTGAAATACTGTTTATTTAAAAGAAATGTGTGTATGTGATATTCCTGATGAATTTAAAAGATCGTAGGTTTAGACGTATACCATTTTTTTTCCCAAACCATTGAATAATACCTCGAATAAATGACTTATAAGCAAGAGCAAGAGCGCAAGTTCATTTCAGATTTCTTCGTAAGAAAGGGGGTGCGTGTTATACGATGAATACACCTAAAAACTAAAAATTGCACCTTGAAAGTATAGGTGCGCGTTATACGCCGGTAGCTCATTTTAATAAATGTTTTTAAAAAAGTTCGGTTTGCTTATAAAAGGGAAATATTCCCCAATTTTACACCAAGTAACAGAATTTTCAGGTTACTATCGTAGCTATAAGACAACCTGAGAATCTCAGCTTTTATTTCAAGTTTAATTCAGAGCTATTAAAAGTAAAATAGAAAAATACGGTATTTATTATCAGTATTTGAATCAAAGTATACTGAAGAAACCAATAAAATATAGAATATCGGTGTAAAAATACTAATAAAAATTTAATCGTTCCAATTAAATCGTTTTGAAGATGCATATAACCAAGTTTTTAATCCGTAATAAGGTCAAAATATAGCATATGATTGATGTTAAGTATATGAGTAATTAATAAATTCCAAAATAAATTTAATAAAAATTTATATAAAAAGGAATTTAATAAATTTAATTTTAAGAATTTTAATTAATAAATGTAATCTGAAATTAAAATTCCTTTACATTAAAATATATTATAGCAAGTACTAATTATTTTATAGTATTTCATATAAGCGATATAAAAATCGTTGGGTGTTGCAAGTTAAATATCTTAATTGTAATTTGATGCATGATATAAAAGGAAGTAACACAATCGCAATTTACTATACTATAGAAACAAAATGTTTTCAAAATGTATATATAAATGATAGTCAAATTCAAGGCAAATGAATTATAAGAAAAAAAAATCAATCTGTGTTAAATGGTGTAAATTATATTGTCGTCTCAAAATATGATGAAATACACAGCATATCTTATTAGAAATGCTGTATTTAATAAAGAAATTTCTCTCAATTTTTCAAATAGTAACTGAGCAATTTAGATAAGATAAGGCGAAACAAAATCACTTAAACTGTCTACGCAGAAAAAAAAATCGTATGGTAGAGATTATTTCTAATTTCAAGCAATATCTCAAGGCACTAAATTTCCAGATTATATTGAAAATAAATATTTTATTATCAAAAGGTGGAAAAATAATAAATTTTTATAATGTTTAAGCAGAAAAAAAAAGTTGCGAAAAATAACCAGTTTTGTATTCAAGACATTTGCACGAAAGAAACATTTAATAGCACAAATCTAAAACTGTTTTTTAATGCAGGAATTATATCTTGAACTTTAAAATTATTATTACTTTTAAAAGATGTAAGCTGAGCCATCTTGATTGATTGATTGAATATTAATGTCGCACTGTTCAGCTACACGAGGGCTTTTTGGCGACGGACCACGTAATTTTGAACCATGGTCAAGTGACGTGGACGACACCTGAGCTGGCACCCCCTCTCCTAACTACCACACCACACCAATGGGAGGACGTTTCAGCTCTCGACAGATTTAACGTGCATCGCTGCCCTACACGGCGGGTCTTTAGTGGTATTGGGCTCGAACTCGTGACAAGGCAAGCCACGATCCGATACCTATACCACTCGGCTACCGCGGCCCCCTGAGCCATCTTGATCTGACGTGTATAAAGCATTTAGGAGATGTGAAAGTTTCTGGAATTCCTGTGGTGCCTTTTGACATGGGGCTGCGTAATGGATGGAAATTTCACTGCACATTGTGGTTTTGTACAAACAACAGAACTGGAAAGGAAATATTTGAAGATGAACTTTTTATTCTCTTTTTGGCTTTTAAGAGAGCTCTTGACGTTTCTTATCAATAATAATGGCTAATTTTAACCTCTGTTATATTCTACAGACAAACTTTCTGAAATTTAGCTAGTGTTTTGTTACATTAAGTAATTTACTATTCGCTGTAGATCACGAAGTTTGAGGAAGAGGGAAAGAACTGAAGCTAAAGAGCATAACTTAAACATGTCTTTAGAAAAGGCCTTACAAATATGAAGAATGTCAGCAATATTTTATTAGAAAAAGGTCTTTACATGAACATTTGTACATTCATGCCGGTATAAAGCCCTTTAAGTGTGATAAATGGCTTCCACACCAAGAAAGTACCGGCCAACCATTTAAAATATCTTCATTCAGATGATGCAAATATATAATTATTAACTCATTCAAAAGAAAAGCCATTCATCTGCAAAATCTGTGAAAAGACATTCTTCAAAGTCCTCGTTAAAAGAACATTTACAAAGGCACATAAAGAAAAACAAAATATGTTTGTGAAATGGGAATATAAGTGTTATACTTCAAAATCTATATTAAAAGTTCACTATGGAATTCATACAGGAGAAAGGTCCTTCTCTTGCAAAATATGCAATAAACGTTTTGCAAGAAAATCTACATTATTATGTCATTATCGAACTCATACAGGAGAAAGACCTGCGAAACCTGCAATAACAATTTTTCTTCTTGGTCTGTTCTTAGAAATCATTATAGGAAGCATTCAATTGAAACTCGTAAACCTTGCAATGTATTGAGGTTGAAATCTTCAGTATTTTTAAACGCAAGCTGAATGAGAAGTATCTCATGAGTGTAAATTATGTAACAAAGTGTTTGCTCGATTTACATATTTAAAGAAAAATTTACTGATCCATACACACAGATGAAAACCCTTACACACATGTCATATCCATAATAAGGCATTTAAAGATCCAAGTCTTATAAGCAGAAACATTTACGTATACATTCAGGAAAAGAAGCTGCCTTTGAAGTTTGAATGGCAACGCTCCATCTTTTCAGCTTAGTTTTTTTTTCTTTCTTCCATTTGTGAAATACCTATGCACTTGTATAATTATTGTAAAATTAATGTGTAGACTTGTTGAGGTACTTAAGTAGAGCTAAACTTTTGACAATATTAAAAATCGTAATGATGGGGTGAATGATTTGAATATACAAAAACATTTCTATAGGATATGACGAGTTCTGTTATTTCTGAATTATTGAATCATATTTATTTCAAAAGGTTTTCATTAAATTTTGATATGGAACTATGTTTCGATTTTTTAAAATTTTTATGTGTATACCTTATAAAAATACATGTGTTACACTTCAAGAATTTCTATAGATTTCGAGAATAGCTTTGCTTTTGTTATTGCATACATTTTTTTTGCCTTTAAAATATTCTCTTAGAAATGTTAAACTGTTTGCTTGAGGATGTTGAAGAAATTTTCATTTGAAATACTTAAAAGGTAAGTCTTAGAATATGTTTAGAGATATAAGATTTCTTACTTTGGTATTCAGCGTAATTTTGTAATAATAATACAATGAGCATGTCAGTTAGCAAATCATTATATTCTTATAGTTAATCATAAAGCAATTCATTTTTAGAAGTTGCTTTAACTAATGGGTATATAAAATTCGAATTATTAGTTCAATTAAATGAATTTCACTGTTTTAATTTGAATTGAGTTTTTCGAATTGATTTTATGATTTCTCGTAATATACCATAAAACTCGGCGTATAACGTGCACCTATACCTTCAAGCTACACTTTTTAATTTTTAGGTACATTCACCGTATAACGTGCACCCCTTTTTTTAAGAAGGAATCTGAAATGTATGTGAGAAAGGCTCTTATGTTTTGAAGTAATTTATTCGAAATACTATCCCAGACTTTTGAAAAAATAGTATAGTGCTAGAATTATACAAACCCTTAAAAAATTCATAACGTATATACTTTCTCTTAAATAAACAGTAGTCCTATCTATGAAGAATTCCAATTTTACTTATTCTAATCTTTTTTTTTGTTGAAGTTTTCATTTTTATATATATCGAGCATGTAAAGCTCTCACCCGCTGATTTTGATCATATTTTTAATGTTCCAAATGCGCGTTATACGCCAGATTTTATGCTATAATTATGTATTTACAGCAGTTGCATTGAAAAAAAAACATGGAGTTTAAATTTTTTTTTTAAATATATAATTATAAAAATTAATTCAATTACAAGTAAGAAAAATTAAAAAGAATTCATTTGAAAATATAGGTCAGTTATAAGGCCTTTTGTATGAATTATGTGAAGGAGAACGTAAACATTTTCAAGAAAATTTTTTTATTGTAAATGACAGTTCAAAACTATAATTTCAAGGCTATGTTCTAGAGCTGATAATTGTGTGTAATACACAGCAAAATAGTTCGTAACCTTTTGAAAATGATCCCACGGAAACCAGTGGTTTTATTTGGCCGATGTTTTCCCGCGCATGTGGTGGTTGCCTAGTGGCAGAATAGTTTTTCTAATCAAGCCGAATTTCACAGAAAAAAAGGTAAATAAAAATAAAAATAGTAAACTACTGTATAAAATTTAATACAAAAATAAAAATAAATTTAATATTAGAATAAGGAAAACAATTTTTAAATAAGTATTATGAAATTAATGCAAAATATAGATATAAAATTGTAAATTTATACAATTAAAATATATAATTTAAATAAAACTCATAGCGTATGTAATAAAAGAAAGGAAAAATAAACAATAAAAAAGAATTAATTAAAATAATTAAAATCAATAATAAAAATAACAAACATAATTAGAATAATTAAAAAATACCACACACACAATTTTTTGAAATGAGTAAAATGTAAAGAAAATGCTCCAACTGTCACGCCAAAGTGTTTGTCGGTAGCTAAAATCTGGCACATGTTTGTGACAGTCATGAAAAAATGTACAAGCAGTTGGCACATCCATTGGACAATCAGTCTCAAAAGGTTAAGTTATTCGATTATGATCAGAATTGAAAAGCCTCAAAATTGACATTTTGTAAAATTATTTGAAGTATTTAACTAGCTGCTTTTAAAACTTTAATCTAAAAATGAAGATTCATTTTTTTGTTTTAGTGTGTTAATTAGAATGAATTAAAAAATAGATATCTTGAATAATAAAAAAATAAAAAAAAGAATACTGAAAATTGTTTGTTTCTTGATAATCTGAACTTCAAAATTTCCTAAATCTGCTAATGTTATGCATTTTTTTATTACAATAACCCACATACTCGAAAAATTAAAAAATCACTGCATGAATTTTTTTAAGAATTCATGCATAAGTATTTCATGTATTACTTTATGCAAAATGGATTTTTTTCAAAAATGTAATTTCTTATCCAAAAAATCTTGAAGTAACTTTTTTTTTGTAAAACTTACAGATATATAGTGTTACTTTATAGTATTTAAAACTTTTCATATTTATCGCTGCTTGAAAACTAAATCATATTCAGAAAGCTGATTTCAAATCTGTGAATAAAATCATTAAAAGAATCAGCATAAAGCTTACTATTCCCCAGCAAAGCTATATGCAATAATTCAGCAACTTTTACTTTTTGTGAAATATCTGCGTAATGATTAAATTTGATTTGTATAATGTGTTTTATATCTCAATCGTGATAACATTTCTTGATCTGGAGACATTGTGGCTATTTCAATAATGAAATTAATTGCTATGTTTTTATTATCAGTATAGAACTCATTCCTTTTTTTTTATGCAATCCTTTATATTATTTATACGGATTTATTTTTGACAAATAACATTAAGTAGCAAGGAGAATTTTTTTTTTTTTTGAAATCATTAACTTTTTATGTAAGTTTGGTATGGCAAGTATAATTTAAGAGAAAAAACATTCTCTTAAATTTGTATTTCAGAATTATTTCTTGTAGTAAAATATATTTTTAGGTGAAAATTGTTTCACTTTATTAGAAAAAGTTACACTTTTAAGTATATAATCTGTAATTTTTAAAAGTTTATGAAATATATGTAATTGTGTGTTTGCATAAATGTTTATACATACAGATAGATAATATAAACATCAAAAACTTATGTAAGACACCAGGATTTCTTTAAATAATTCTTCTAGTAAATATAATTATCTGCGAAATTTCTGTTTAAAATTAAATATACATTCTATTATCATCAAAATGGGTTGTCTGGAAATTTCGTGTCGATTTTGAAAGAAGATCGAAACACAAGAAGTTTAAATTTTTTAAATTATATACGTGCCACACATTCCGTTCTGCAATCTTTCGCCATTTTTCAAGCAATTTGAAAATTCCATCCTTTCAGCAAAAAACCTTTTTACGTGATTTTTTTTTATCTCGACCAAATAGTTAAAGTTTTTCCATTAAAAGAATTTTATAATTTTTGAAATAGGGGGAAATTAGAGGGAGCGAGGTCTGGTAAATACGGTGGATGGGACAGCACGCATCCCAATCCAGTTCCAAAAACTTTTGTCGAGTTGAAGGCCACCCTTCACATTCACTATTTCTGGACGTTTTTGTTCAAGTGTTGTCTTTAATTCGTCTAATTGGGAACAATACTTCTTTGAATCTAACGACTCATTATTTGGAAATAATATAGGAGATTCCTTTCCAAATGTCACAGAGCCTGAGCTTTGGCTGAGGACAACTTTTGAGGTGACATTCCGCTATCCTCAAGATCTTTTTCACCCAACGATCCATTTTTCATCGCTCGTCATTAAAAAATGCTTAACGTTTCTAGAGCAAATTTTTCTGTTAAATAGTGGGGAATCCATACATCAATAGGGTTTATATAGCAAATCTTTAGAAAATGTTTGTGGATTTTAAACATTCTGTATCTGAGTTTTGAAATCTGATCTTCATATGGGTTGAAGAGTTCAGGGTTGAAATCACCAGCTTTAAGCCTAGCAAACCAATTTCGCGCAGCTCTTTCAGCAACAACACAGGTACCCATGCGTATCTTATTTGCCGCTTGTGCAGCAATTTTGCAATTTCAGAGATAGACAAGCATTCAGACCCTAAAATTTACTCTTTTGCCTCCGTATTCAAGAAGCATAAAAATGACAAGAGTTAACGTATTATAACCGGAATTTTGGTTAGCATATAACCAAACTTTTCCCCGATTATGCCTGAAGTACTCACTTTGAGAATGTGTCACTTGTCTTAGGTCCTTCTGATTTTAACTTACGTCTCCTTAATTTTAATTACAGCCTTGTATGAGGGTTGTTGGTGATGGAACTAACGACCCCATCCATAATTCTCATATATTCAGACGACCTGTCTTTGTGCCACCTAACCAAAATTGGCATGAACTTTTCAGACAACCCAATAATATACAAATGATATGTATATTCTAAAACGTCCGTTTAAAATTCTACATCTTTAAGGTCTCAATTTAACGAAAAATCAATCAGTGAATAAAAGAAATTTTTAATGTGAATGCGACTCGGAAAATCTTTGAATAATCACTTTTCATGTTAATATCTTAGGAATGCTGTGTTATCATTTGCTACTCTGAAGTAGTAACAATGATTTGTAGCGATTGCACCAAATTTCATAGATCAACAAACGAACTGTCACTGAGATTGTATATAAAACGTGGATGACACTGTTAACTTAATCTTTACACTTTTCGTATATTTTACTCAGAAATTTATTATTCAAGGTGAGCAGCCTTGATAATTTTATTTAGATGTAGATAATGTATCGAGTATTTTTTATTGTAATATGTTATCTTGTGTTGTATGCTTCTGTGGATTTTTTAAATTTTCAAATGAATAAATTACTCGACGTTTTTAGAAGTTTCTAAATTTTGGGCTAATTAATCAGACCTAATGATCTGGAGTCAATACCCAAATATTCCAGATTTTTGAATTCATAAAATTATAAATTTTTTTTTTTAAATTTTGAGAAATACTAAAATATCAAGCATATTAAATAATTCGTGTTTGGTAGTAACAAAAAGAAAATTGCTATCTCAAGATATTTTAATCGATGATTTTATATAAAAAGATATATAGTCAAGCTTTACATATTTTACATTATTTCGCAAACTAAACACACATGCAAACTAAGAAATTCTTCTAAAACTGGATACTGTACTTCTCTTTTTATAAATAAATATTAAGTGTTAAGTATACCAGCTTAATAAACATTTAAACATTTATATATATAACTTTTTCCAGTAAAGAATATTAAAAACCTTTTATAAGAGCAAAAGATAAGTATATCAATTTCTAAGTTACAGTAGTTCAGTCTCTCAAAACATACAGGATTTCATGTTTGGATTACCACATGAATTTATTTTGATAAGCACCACCAACGTGTTCTAATAGACATTTTGAATGTTATGAAAGATGTTTTAAGATATTTATATAAAAGCATTGACTCTAAATTAATTAATGGTGCTATTGTTAGAAAAAAAGTCACATTTTAATTTTTCAAAGCTATATAAAAATACTGCATCACTTAATTTTAATTTAAATTCCCTTTTAATAACTTTGAAAATCTTAATATAAGCTTTCTAGAAAGAGGCTGAAAGTTTCACATAAATATCTGTGCTATTTTGCCAAGAATAAACAGAAATAAAATAAGAATATATCTTAAAATATTTAACTTATAGCTGAGAAATTCTCTCATTAATATAAAATTCAAGGAAACTTCCTTTATTTTTAAGGTGATAAAATGTTATTTTTAAAATAAACCTGATTTTAAAGCTACGAATTAGAAAAGAGAACAACCAAAAGTATTTTTCAGAAATTCAACCAGATAATAATTTGCACTATTTATAATAAAGTTTTCTTTTTTAAAAAAAAAGTCTAAGAATTTTAATTTTTAATCTAAAATTTATTTACAAAATGAATGATAAATTTGGAAATTAACTATTGAAATACTGATTTTATCAGTAAAGGAGATGATGTATTTTAGTAAATGTCAAATCTCTTGTAAAACTTATACATGTTAAAATATGGCTTGTTTAATTCTCTCTTCAGAAAATGTGATTTACTCAATCATTCGGAAACTTACAGTTTTTAGAAGTTAATAACAAAACTTTTTATATATATAAGTAAGACAAAAATACAATCCGATTGACGTTGAACTTTAAAGATGCGTGAGAATTATTGTGATGGAACTAATAATTTTGGGGCAGAGTCAGGTGACGAGGACAACACCTGAGTCGGCATCACCCTTTCGCCGGTGGTGTCAAGTCCCTTTACCACGAAAAACACCGGTGTTGATGCCTGTTGAATCTGACGAGGTTCAAGGTCAACACCTTGATGTGATATTAAAGCTAGAAGAAAAAGGAATCACAACTCGGATATCCTCATCGTGACTTTACTACAGCGTTTCTCAAACTGTGGGGCGTGATAACTCTACGAGGGGGGCGCGAACATATTGAGAAGTCGAAAGCAAAAGATTTTTTAAAAACTTATTAATTTACTGAAAGTAAGCAAACAAAATACTTTTTGATATAAAATATACATTGACATTGATATAATACACTTATATATGTATCAGTACTATATAATGTATTTTATTATTAATTTAACAATACTAAGTTAATGTATCCGACTGGTTTAAAATCACCTTTTTCATCAAAAAAAAAAATCGAAATTTATTTTATAGCCCATTTGTGTAGCCTGTTTAATAAGCTTTCTAAAAATGCCGTACTTTTAATTCTGAGTCAATTAGAAAAAAAGTTATAGCTGTTTTTATTTGAGGTAATAAGCCCAAATGAAAACTGGAAGTGTGAGTTTTTAGTTGATTTTCACCGATAAAATGAGATTTTTATTCATTTAAAATATTTTAACGTATTCTTTTTATGTTTAGTAAACTTTATTTCACTTATATTTTGGTTTAAAATAGGCAATGGTTAACTGATTGCAATGTTTGCTTTGATTTAAACGAGTTGCTATCTTTTTATCATTTATGTTCAAAATTAGATCTCTTTATATAAAAGCACTAATAAAAAAACTTATAGAGTTATAGTTATTTTTTAGTTAAATTAAAGTTGACATGCAAAAAACAAGATCAATGAGGCCAAAAAAGAAGAGATTTTCAGAGAGCAGAATTTGTTGGAGAAACGTTGAAAGAAAAATCAACGGATCTTCCACAAATTCAGGTATTAATTCAATTAAAAAGACTTATAAGGAACTTTGCGATCAAAATCTAAGAAAATGTGTCTTCACGGGAAAGCTCAGAACTGCAATGAAAGTCTTAATGTCGTGTGGAGTATAATTCCGAAAGACAACATTGTTGAGCTACAAACACTCAGTTTAAGGAATTATATCGCAATAATACTTTTTAATTCTGAATTTGCTGGTCTATTACCTCTACTTCAAAAATTAGGAATGAAATTATGTTCTGAAATGAAAGGATATTTTTGGTACCTTGACAAAACGAGAATTGTTGGCTCTACGGGGCATTCTAAACCAGATAAGAAACTGTCTCGTAAAAAAAGAAAGGCCCTTCAAAAGTGTAAAAGTTTGAAGTATGAGGTTTAGGAAGGTACAACATACAAATCTGGAGAGTTTTAATACCTTCCTAAATCTTTAAAAAAAATTATTGCAAATATAAACTTTATTTTGCATTTTCCGAAGAATGTTATTTTGGAACATAATGGTTAACGGTAAGAGAGTAATATTTCTTACAGTAAACGAAATTTTCTTATGAAATATTTTGAGTTTGTTCTCTGTATTATAATGAATGCTTTCTGCTAAAAGTTAAGGATAATTTTAAAATTAAGTTATTTTTTAATGTAATTTTATATGAAAAAAAAAAAACTTTTTCAGAAAAATTCTGTGTTTTTTTGTCGAACACCTGTATTTCATAATTTTATTGTAAAACTTGAGTTTTTTTAATAAACAGCATAGTTAATCATTGAAGAATTGTATCCCTGCAAAAATTTTATTTAATTTTGTGATATATATTTTTCTAGAGTTGTTAGCAAAAGAGCAAATTTTGCAATGTTTTCGTACAAATTTCTCAATATTTTAAAAAATAAGCTTTCAAAAAATTCTTCTTGCTGTATTTTCACAGTTTTGCAACATACTTAATTAAAAAATAACAATTAAATGGAACTAATTTGATAACGGGGGTAATTGCGCCTAGCAGGGTTTGCTAAAGCTGGACTGGAATCCAATATGGCGGCGTCCTCTTAGGCATCGGGACGGAAAATAATTTGAATTGCATGATTTCCGACAATTTTAGATGTAACCAAAGAATAATGTTGATGAAAATCGTGAAAATAGGTAGTGAAATAGTGTACTTACCTTTTATGGATGTGGACGAAAGCATGGGATATGATGAGTACCAGGATTTATTTATTTATTTTTTGCAAAAGGAAAGGAATATGAGGACTATAATAATTACGAAAGGCAATTGATTGAAGTGTGAAAAATGCATTTTTTGAACTGGTTGTAATAATGAAAAGGAAGTTTTAAAAATTCAAAAAAAAGGTGCAATGCAAGTGGTTGAAAATGTTACAAAAGGATTGTGAATTCGATTCCTCGA
>BMAV01020579.1:397336-431495 GCA_019973955.1 Trichonephila inaurata madagascariensis | reverse complement strand
ACAACCAACAACTCAAACAGATGTTGATTGAGGAATGGGCACTCCTACCTCAAGAAATGTTGCACCAGCTGGTTCTGAGTATGCGGAGACGGTGCGAAGCAACCATTGTAGTAAGGGGAGGGCATGTTCCATATTAAGGAACATCTGCTTGTTGTTCTTCCTGTTGGATAGACAAACATGAGTCACGATACTAAGCGTTCAATAAAGCTTGTTTTTGTTTGATTCCATACCGTATTCCTTGTATTCATTTTTCAGCGCCGATGCTTTCGTCATCCTTTACGTACATAATACTCTCCCTCATTTCAGAATTTCATGTCTCTCAGATGAATTTTCGTGAAGTTATGGCAATAAACTCACCTGTTGCTTAAGTTTTGCACACCAGTGTATTTGTTCATTCATAAATCAGATTCTCAGAAATTAGGCTATCCCAGGTAGGATTCAATCCCACGACCTTTGGATTAGAAGCCCAAAGTGCTATTCATTGCGCTACAGGGATACAACGAGCTATTTTTCTTTTTCTATATTGATAGACTATTGTTTTTTGTTACTATTTGTCCATTAATTAAGCTTAACTAATGAATTAATATTTGAAAAAACTGTATTAACATTAAGTGTCATCCACTATAAGTTTAAAAAAAAGTATTTGAACTTGAATGGATGAATAGAAAGTATTTTATTAACTATTGAAAATTTGAACAAAATATATATATATACATATATATAAGAAGATTGTGAACTCTTAGTAGGAATTGGAAAAGATCACGGTTAGTTATAGCTGCGATAAATAAGCTCAGTAGTATATATTTCTCTGTATCAAAATAATTTCTTTAAGTCAAGTGGTTAAACGTGAGTTTATTTTTTAAAATCAAAGATGCTGATCTGTCCTAATTCTTCCACTAACCCATAGTTACAAACCTCTTTTGTTAAATAAAAAACAAAAATGTTTTTTTTTTATTTAATTATATTTCTCAAATTTTGAATGGTTATCTTTAGACTTAAGTTAATTAATGCTTAAATCTGAATTCTTTCTTCTGAAACCTGGACTGAAATTTTCAGTAAATTCAAGAAAAAATGCATAAAAATAGGTAACTGAAGTAACTATTAATAAAACATGTGTGTGAATGTTATAAGAAGTAAAACATTACCAGCGCATAATAAAACATCATTTATTTCTGAAATTAAAACAAATAAATTTTTGCCTAACATATAGTTCATTATTAAAATTATTTTTATGAAATAATACAACTCTAAGCTCGAGATTCCTATATATTTGTAACAACATGATTTTGCAATAGAAAATGTTCAAGAACATTCTTTTTATTTTTGAAAAATATTTGTGTTCAGTTCATTGTCTAGACGTTAATTAATAATGCTTCTGAATAAATCACTTGTTGAAGAAGACAAAAAGACAAAAAAATTCTACTAACAAAAAATGAATTCGGTATATAAAGTTTAATAAAAGGTTGTACTTGATTAAAATAAAAATAACAGAAATAATTAAGAGTGGAACGCCAATGAATTGTTAATAAATTATTCTAATCATTATTTTTGCGAACTCGAAAATTCTTCCTTCTATGATTAAAATGTTTGCATTTTCATATTTTCAAACACCTTACATGAAATAATTAAGTAATTCCAAACAAATAATTTTAACGAGCTATTTTTCTTATTTGTTATAAAAATAAATTTAAAATCAAGAAGTATAAAATAGAATCAATATGTATGTTTTGAATAAAAAATGAAACTGAGAATACGTAGATTCGTTAGTAATTATAATTAACGATATTTTTTAAAAAATAATGTTAATTTAATTCAAGCGACAAGTTGACAAATGCTTGAAATAAAGAATTGAGTCAATAAAAATATTTACTTAACAGTACAAATGATCTAAGTTGTGACGGCTCACGCGTCCTTTCTCTAACATAACCTCTGTGTTCTTTGACGGCCACGATTAATGGCAAATCTTTTCCAACCCAAATCCAAGAAGTGAAACGAAGGATAGATGCAAATAAGATAACCTTTAAAAGGACAGAAGTTTTAGTAAGCGCGATGGCAATTTAGAGAAAGTTCAGTTCAGAAAAGGTAGAAGCGTAAATTGACGGCCTACCCAAGAATCACGGAAATCTTGCCATTAATTCAAGGTACATACCATTGTACTCGAGCCTAGATGAATATCTGAAGTGGATTGGACCGTTGCTTAGAATTCAAGGTAGGAAGATTATATTCTGAATGCGAATATATTATTAGGATTGAGAGTAGGCGGATATAATATAATTATATAGATAAGTGATCCAATTGCGCGATCTGTGTTAACTACGGCTACGTGTTTTGGTTTATTCTCACTTAATATAAGTTTGTTCTATATATAATTAATTTAAGTTAAACTCTTAATAAAAGTCATATTAAGAATTCTAAAATGTCACATCACATTTCGAGAATCCCACACCTCTAACTTACGCTGAAACCCCACGATATGATCGACAAAGATCGACCATATCACAAAGTAAACCATTTTCTTATTTTCGTGACACCATCAAGGAACTCTATCGAGCTACTCGAACAAGAGTTTCGTCCACTATAACATAGAGTGGTTTGGGTCTCGAGCAAATGGCCGACATTGTTAAGTCGTGAATTCGAGTCTTAAAGCCGCTCAAGACCCGCTATGAAGAAGAGATGGTGTGCGTTTAATCATTAGAGGCTTAAGGTCCCATTGTTGCTGTGGTATATAAGTTTGGAGAGTAGGCTTGTGCCAGCTCAGTAGTCATCCTCGTCACTGGACTGAGGTTAAAAATTGCGAGGTCCCTTGCTAAACGCCATGGTGCAGCTTCAAAGGTCAATGTTAATAAATAAAAAAAATAAAATCAAGTAAAACTGACCCGAATTACCTTGTTATTAGCATTTTCAATGAATAGAAAATAGTTTCTTACGGAAAATTTTTGAGAAAACAGAATTAGACTTATCTATATGAAAGCAATAAGTTCTTAGAATCATGTTCCCATTAAAATTCTCCACAGTTGAAACTGAAGCGAACAATTTGTGTTCTTTTAAAATGCCCCTTGTTATGCGAACTGATCACAAGTATGGGAGATTTATTTATTAACAGCAAAAACATCTTAGTTATTTAAGTAAAAAGGAACTTATGAAGTTTATAGAATAAATTAGTAGGAAACGCTTGTTGGAACATAAAATGTGAGGTTGTACAAGGATACAAATTTAATAAACTCGTTGTTTGAAATAAAATCAGTAGCATTCCCGAAAAGACAGGAAAACCCTAGCGTATGTTTGACATACGCCTGTTTTATCGCCTTTACTCTATTGAAAACTTAATGAAGATAACAAGACATTTTACTTATCCGATATAAAAATTTTTTCTAGACATCTTCTTTCAATGGAAAGAAAAAATAAGGAACAGAAAGAAAGAAAGGCATGAAAAAACTGAAGCGCTCAAAATAAAATCTGGAATCATGTGCTTTAGAATTCTTGTCTTTGTATCGAAATCAGATTTACAAGCGAGTTGAGACTTATTGTCATAAGAAAATAATAATAATAATAAAAAAAAAATTGAAGCGTCAAAAAAAAATTAAATTAAAAAAAAAAAAAAAAAGATACGCAATAATACCTAATCAGGAGCAAAATATTGCCTCGGGTTTTGAAAAATAGCTTGCCGGATTTTTTTAAATGCAAAATCTGGCGTGAATAAATATTTAAACACGCGAATCACCGATTTTTTTAAACCAAACTCACTATTGTAAAACTCTCTTGGGTCTCGACAAAGTATTTTCATAAAACGGATAAGATGAATTTGAGAACACTGCACGGTTTATGAATTCGTCAGAGCATAAAAAGTATCCTAAAGATAAGTATACTCCAAGTTTAATAACTGAAACTGAGGAGAAAAGCAAGTATACTAAGAGAAAAAATTGTCTTTCATGGGATATTTGTTTTAAAAAAAATCGCTAAGAGAATGAATATTGAAAAATAACTGTTAATATATTGATTTTATAGAGATGTCGTTAAGTAACATGCAAGATAATTTTTATTTATTTAAATTGATTTCGATTTTTTGGAAAAGAACAAGCATTCAATAAAGGAAATTTGCAAAAAGAAATTGTAGAATGTTAATTTGGTAATTTTGAACATTAACTATCGTTCCATTTACATTCTACATATAGATAGGTAATTAAAAAAATAGTATTAAAAATTCTTGTAGACCTCTCCTCGATTTAAAAAGGACAAGTCTTGAATTTTTAAAGCGGAAAAACACTTATTTTTCATAACTCGTAAGCCCTCTCTTTGGGAGCCAATTTCTTCAAAATCCTTCCTTGGCAGATCTCCACTCAATACAAGAAACTTTCATCCCAAATTTAAAGTCTGCAGATTTAATAATTCATAAAAGGGAAATTTTATCTATAATGCCTCCACAACCTCTCTTGGGAGTCGATTTTTTCACTATACAGGAAAAATTTTTCAATTTTTTTCTATAGAGAACATTTTTTCTGGAACCAAGAACATTTCACGATTTTCTTCGTAAAATAACCTCCCTATAGCGAAGTGCATTTTCTATATAACAAACTTTTTCTCTCGAAATTCAATTTTTTTCTCCCTTTTTTTAAAGTATTTCAAGTAATTCTTTCTTTTAACTCATGTTATGGTGGTCATAATCCTTGAACTGGTTTTATTAGGTGTTTCACTCGCCGAGCAATAAATTCTGGGCGTTTCATCTAAGAAGTGCAACCCTTAACCCCCATTGTCCAGTTCACTAGAAATATCTTCGATATCCCCTTTCACCTTCAGTGGAGCTGTCTCGTGTCCCCGAACTAGTCTCCATCCATTTATAGTGTTGAACAGTCGTGATGATAACTTCGTTTCTTGTAGCTCGAAAATGTCAAAACCCAAGTGCTTGAGCATCAAAGAAAAATGATAAAGGCGTCAAGAAATTTCTTTGCAGTTTTTCTTTCCTTTTTTATAGGTAAGATATACTAAATAAATATATATTAATTTACAAAAAGGTGTGAATAATTATTTTTTTAATATATAGTGTTTAAAGTTTGTTTTATGTGGGTTATAAGGAAAATTGAGACATCAACCTCTATATAACGAATTTTCCATATAACGATTTTTTTTCGGGATTCAGCGACTTCGTTATACAGAGGTCCGACTGTATATATATAATTTCTAGAAGGTAATATATATAATAACATACTAAATTGACAAAAATCTATTAAAGCAAAGTAATAATTAAAAATATAAGAAGACAGTATAGTTAAAAAAAAAGGCAGCCAGAGTAGCATAATAGGAAACTTGTAACCTTAGGGATGATGTAGGATTCAACATAGTTCTTAGGAAATACATTCTTCCCCAATAAAATTAAGCTGTAAAGAAGAGATAAGAATAAGAAATACTTAAGATTATAAACACAATACCAAAAAAAATAATACTAAAAAGAGCAAAAATTAGTTTCCAAAGCTAAATGTCAAGTACATTTTATTTAAAATCTACACACACACATACCGATGTCAGAAAATTAATTATCTAAATAAAAAAAGTACAATTTTTTAAGAATACAATGCACAGCAGCACGTCAATCTGTAAAATTCCACCAAAACAGATCATCACACAAAGAAAAATTAGATGAAATATTTTGAAGAAAGAATTATATCTAAGAAAACATGCAAACCAAACAAAATTAATAAGACATTTATTGGGTGAAAAAGATTGTAAAAAATTACGAAAAGAAAAAAACAAAATAAAACTTATTTAAAAATATGATTGTGATGCCATTTTTAGAATGCATGTAGTATATTGAAAAATAAAGACAAAAAAAAACTAAGCCAGACAAAAAAATTGAACTTAAAAAAATTATGTAAATGGAAAAAAGGGATTACAGTTTTAAAAAACACTATACATACTTGTGCATACATACAATACATATATATACAAATAGCTGTAAAACCTAAGTATAACTAGTCAAGATATATATATATATATATATATATATATAATATAGGCCAATTCTCTACTAACAAGAGATCACATCCAAACAATAACATTCGACAAACACATAGACAGCAGGAAAATCACACAATGAAGGACAAAAGAGTAATCGAGATAATAAATATAAAATGGATGCTGCAGTGCTATGAACATTACTGACTTAGGACAGTTATTATATAAAAATTAAATTATATAAAAGTGGGGTTGAACATGTTTTTTGGCCAGCCAACCTTCCCCCTTTTTTTTGTAAATAACACTGAGCAAAAACCAATAGGAAATAATGGATAGAAATATCTAAATCCATTACAAGATAGAGGTAACTTACCTAAAAATTGCACTTACAAATGCAAAGCCCGCGCTAAATCTGAGTGGAAACATTCAATTTGTTGCCAGATTCTATACCCTAATACAGATTTAAATCAAAAGAGTGGCTGAAATGTAGCACTTAACAAAAGATTAAAAATAATGGAAATAAAAATTAATAATAGTTGCATATTATAGCATAACTATAATAACACCAGAGTAAATATGAATAAAATAATAGTAAGTAATTTCTAATCTAATATTAGACTATGGAGATAACTATAACAAAATATTTGTTTATAGTAATAAGCTATTATCAATCTCATAATTTTAATCCTAACTATTTTGAATAGCTTTATTTATATAACTATTAATAAAATTAATTGGGTATTTCTGATTTAAGCAATATTTAGTAAAATGTATATAGTTATTTATAATGTCTGATTTTTTTGACACAAGAAATTTATTACGTTGTATATAATTAATAACAATATTTCTGAATATAGAAACATGTACATTACTCTCCCAATGAGGAACTTTTATAATATTGAAATTAAATTCTTCTCTTTTATCATAAATATTAGAAACTATTACATTATCATTTAATTTGACATGTATGTCAAGAAAATTTGCTTCATTGTTGTTATTATTTGTCTGTATTAAATTAAGATATTGTGGATAAAAATTAATGTTAGGTATAAAATTGGCTTGTTTGCCAAAAATGATTATATCTATATAACGATAAATATAAAATTTAGAATTATTAATGTAACTACTTTCAAAATAATGTAAGTATAAATTGGCAAGACAGTTGCTCGCAGGGCCACCTTGTGGCAATCCTTTAATCTGCTGATAATAGTTACCTTTATGATATATATAGTTCTCTTTAAGTACAAACCTAAGTAGTGAACCAAATCTATCATAATTAACATTATTAAATAAATTGTCTTTATGTAAATTTACAAGTATATTAATCAAATCATCAGTATTAATAGCGTTAAAGAGATCTTCAAAATCTAAATTATAGACTGAATAAATTTTTTTATCTTTCATTTTTTCAACAAGTGATTTGCTATTTTTAAGAATGGCTGAGGATTTAAGGTTATTTATTGTTTCATGCAATATTTCATGGAGAATTTTGCCTGTTTTGCTGATATATGTATTAAAACCATTTGTAACTGTCCTAAATTTAACTGGGTCTTTATGAAATTTGGGAGTAAGAAATATATGTGGAAATTTAAAATTATTATTAATTTGAATTTTTAACTTTTTATGAAAAGCCAAGATACGTTTATTTATTTCTCTATCAGAAACAGAAGACTTAATAAAAGCTGTATTATTATCGAAATAATTGTTGATCAATAAATTATAATAGTATTTACATATGAAGGCAAAATTTCCTGGTACTTTATCAACATAAACTATAATAAATTTATTTTGTAAATTTTTAATCTGACTTTTAATATTATTAAAAAAGATTTTATTATCTGTCCCACAGTTATATTTATTAAGCTGCTTTGTAATTTTATCTTTGAATTCTGTGAATGCCTCTATAGGCATACTATATTTAATAGCTATTTTGTATATAAAATGCTCAATATCATTATATAACTGATTTTTGATAATTTTATTATTATTCGAAATCATTAATCTAAAACCAGTACCTTTATTCAAAATATTTCTAAGATTATTGTCTTTTACAATATTGAGATCACCAGTAACAACATGCTTGTGATGTTGATCAATGAAATCTTTATAAATTCACTACATTTACATATTAAGTTATCTTGCTTTATAGGCACATTATAGTTAAAAATTGATCTACCTATTTTTTTACTGTATTTAAAAGCTTTTTTAATAGTGATATTTTGTATTGGGAAAGATGACATGTGTTTTTTAAATATGTCAGAAAAATTAACATTATCATATGATTTATTCATATATAAAAGTGTACAGTATTCTATTTGATAATCCTTATTTACATTAACATTTATGTTTTGTTTATGTTTCAAAAATTTATGAATGTCCTTAATAATATGCAAAGCATGACAATCTTTAATTTTATTTGAAATTAGTACATCTTCTGTAATACATAATTCTGTCTTACTGAGTCCAAACATAAAAGATTTAATGTGTTTTATGTTAAAATTGTTATCAAAGCTATTACAAATATCTATAATACTATCTGAAAGGACTTTTTGGTCTCTACTTAATCTTTTAGTTCTAGGCCCTCTATTTTTTCTTTTATATACAGAGATATAAAAGAAAAAATATGTATACAGAGAGAGAAATAAAATTTGTGCTCAAATTTTCCTTAAGAAAATTAAAATCAAAGTGTACATGCGTATGAGAAAGAAGCAAAAATAAAACTAAGAGAATAGATTTAAAACAACTTGTCAAATTCAGATAAAAAAATCGAGAACTTAATTCAATAGAACTATCTCTATCAATAGTGATGGCGAGAATTTTTTTTTATTTAAATGAAAATCCAATATGTGTGTTTCAATTATTTATTTACTTAAAATAGAGGTTTTATGTTTCTAATTAATTGCGGTAACATTTTTATTGCTGGTAAAAAACATTACCGGTGGAGATTTTTTCATTATACGTGAAAGTGATAAATTGCTTTCTTATTTTTTTGTTGTTTCTCAAAAAAAATTATTAAAAGGTTTTTTTTTTCTATCAAAATTTAATTTTCTAGCAATACTAATGTTCAAGGGCTTTTAAAAGGATGTGTAAAGCACTTAATGGCAATAGAGATGTTAGTTTTCTTTCATTTTTTTTAAAACCTCCTTATTTTTTTACCTGGCAGTTTTTAAACACTAATCAGGAATCTCAGTCTTTCTTTATTCATTTTATTTTAAAATATTTTATCATCTTTTTTAGCTATTTCTAATTTTCATTATGATTATTCTCTGGTATCAATCAAGCAAATTTACTATATTGATCTTTACAACCTTAAAAGTGATATGCTAATAATAATGACATTTTTATTGTGGAAGAACATGTTTAACACTTATTTATGGCTTGTTCGGCTGTCTCGTCATCTCACGCCATTTTCAATTTACTTTGCCTCCGGTATCCCTGACCTTTCTCCTATCAATCTTTGGCCCTGGGAATATCTAAAATCTACTATGTACATGTGTAATCTACAATGCTTGGTGAATTTAAATGACTCTACCAAACGGGAGATTGAAAACATGCTATCATGCTATGTTACGTTTAGCTTCCTTGTCCTTAGACTCCCGCATGCAATGCGTGATTTCTTGTGATAACATCCATGTGGAAAAGGTGTAATCCAAATATAAGTCTTCTTTTGTCAGGTGTGTATTGTCATAAGAGATTGTTTCTGATGTTTCTAGCCTCTGTCATGCAAATTGTCTCGAGTGCCCCAATTGTGTTTTGATGACTTTTTGTAGAGCTGTTTTTTGAGCTTGCATAATATATCCGATTTTTGTGATACGTGTACCGTTTCAATATTCTTTAGGGTTTTCACCTTCACTGAGTATTTTAAGTGGAAAAGGGGGGTGGGGGTGGAGGGAGGATATTCAAAAATTTTGACTTTGTGTACTAATAACCATAACTGAGTGACAATTGGTTGCAGATCACACATAATCCCTATAACATACCTCTTTATAACTATACTTGAAATCTCATCTCGATCGGTTGAACGAAACGGCTGCTAGGTGCTTTTATATCCCTTTAAGACCCGAATTATTTTTATCTTAGAATATTAAATTCTTCTGGTTATTAATGCTGTATTGACCCCAATGACAGTTGGAAAAATAATAAAAAAATTCCCCCCCCCCCCGCACGATCGTGCGAGTTGGGCTTTATCTGTGAAACAGGTCACCTCTGAAATTTTACTTTTCAGCTCTAAGTTGATAGAAGAAACAATTTTAATTCAATTCAAATTGTTACAAATAAGGAAATTATTGATGCATATAATTAATTCTTTTATTATCTCATTGTTTATTTACTGTGAAAATTTTAAAAACGTGTTTTGTTTTTGACAAGTTGAAAAAAACAGTGCAATTTTCACAACATGTTTTTGAACTGCTTTCGTAGTTCTCAAATCTGCACTTGTGAGGCCTTAAGGTATCCGACTACGTTTGGAACCGTGATTTTGAAAAAGCGTATAAATGGATAATATTTATGATATTTAGTGCCACTTAGATTCAAAAATGTATATAAAATTGTTTTAAGAATAGTATTAATAGTATTACAATAAAAAATTATTTAAGAACAATATTTTGACAAAAAATGAACATAGAATGACCCATTTTCAAAATAGTCTCCTTTTGGGAAAAATGCTTCTATTATAATATTATTTTGCCTGTATATAGCTCAGACCTCTGTACAGAAGCGCAACCAGAATTTTTGAAATATATAATTTAGAAGTGGGTTTATCCAAGTTTTACGACAAAAGAGGGGAGAAAATTTAAGAAAAAAACGCCGATAATTATTTCAATGGGTTGTAACTCTGAAAATAATATGAATTTTTCAAAAATCATAGTTGAGCCTCTGTACAGAGATCTGAGCTATATACAGTCAAAATACTATTATAATAGTTGCATTTTTCACAAAAGAAGAGCATTTTGAAAAAAGGTTATTCTGTTAATTTTTTGCCGAAATATTGTACTTAAATAATTTATTTTTGAAAAATGTCCTTAAAACAATCTTATACATGTATTTTAATCTAAGTGACACTAAATATCATGAAAATTATCCATTTATGCACTTATTTAAAATCACGGTTCCGAACGTAGTCGGATACCTTAAAATGTCATCAACACATCGAAAATGGGTATACGTATAGCAGTTGGTTTATAATACTTCATTCTTTTTGTGAGTGGAATTACAACACTGTTATCTTCATCAGTTAAAATACTTTTGTTTGTAGGTGGAGAGGCTTCTAACACGCTTCACCTATCTCTAACTTAAATGTTCAGCGATCCACTTTGGTTTTTGGAGGAATTTTATTTGATAGTACATCTTGTTTGCACAGAAACCAAGAATTTGCAACATCTAAAACAATGAAATTAACGAGCTCAAGAAACTTTTACGGCAAAGAATTATCCAAAATTGTCTTTACATTTCAAATATTTTCATATTTTTTCTTATTGCTATCATCTGAACTTGAATCTCTTTCCAGTATACGAGATTCATATGTTTTGTTAGCAGCATTGTCCTCATCCAAGAGATTACTAAATTCGGATCTAAGTTCAATCTGATTTATTCATCAATTGCAATCTTCTTGTGTGAGAATTCTCTCTTCTCTTTTGAGACACCTGAAAAAACTTTTGGTTAAAGGTTAGAACCGTACTCTATGAAAAATAATAAAATGTATGAGAATTATTTTTTTACTTAAAAAAATATTTATGCCACAACATACAAACTCTCACCAGGAAGGGGGGAGGTAAGAGATATGGATGCAAATACCTGTGTAAACTATGAAAATGCCATACCCCTCATCAAATGTGTAAAAGAGAAAATTAATTGCAAAAACCAAAGAAAGAAAAAAAGATACTCATCAATTGTACCCCCCAAGAAAATATGGTTTTAATTATATAATAATATTTTTCGTTTTTATTTAGGCTTCTATCAACATTGTTGAAACTGAAAAGAAAACTTACAGAGCAAGAATTTACCTTTATAGCTGCAGTGACTCAAGTAACGCCCAACCCGCACGATCGTGCGGGTAACGAAATCCCGAGTCCTACAAGCAACATTAATAGAGTATAATTAATATTTTTTTTCTATTTTGTAATTATTTAAACATTAATATAAACATTTGTATTCAAGCAATTAGAAATATATCGATAATTTCCTTTTTGCGACAGATAAAAAGAAGAAGTGTTTTCGTTGTATTTGCAAACAGAGTTAGATTTGCCAGCTGAAAGTAAAACTTGGACCACAACCACCGTCTGTTGATAAAAAGTGATACTTTACACTTTCTGCAAACCGCCTCAATCGTTAGATTCGGGTTTGTCTTACATACGACTATTCCAGAAGCAAAAACGTATAAGAGTATCAAACCTGCACCATCGTGCGGGTTAGGTCTTAACCCGCGATCACTCGCGCGGGGTGTTCTGTACACCCCAGCAAAAAGAAAATCCTCCGAGATTTCTAAAAAGAATGTGCAGAACCCCGATTTTTTCTGTAGCTGCACATTTTAGGTCATTGAACCTTCAGGCGTGATGCAATCCCTCTTTAAGGAACAATTGGAATGTAATGACCTTGAAAAGTTTATCTGGAGGGCTGAGAACTCCCGCGAGAAGTTGAGCATTTGTATACAGTCTGCTCTGAAAGTTTGGAAAATGATTAAAATATTATTTTTCTGCTTTCTACTATCATTATCTCATTAATTATAAAGTATATTTATTACTGGCATATACGTTTTACTGGTTTATGAAAAAATATAAAATAATGTGTTTTAAAATGAAAATTTTGTATGTTTAGTTTAAATTAATGTTAGTCTCATTTGTGTGCAATAAATTAAATAATTTTATTTGTATAATACAAAACACATCTTGTACTTTATAAATATGTATCATAATGACTTAATTTTTATTTTTATAATTAAATACACGTGTTAAAAGTTTGGGGTGTTCTCTACACCCCGCGAGTAACGAAGGTCGCAAAAACAGGCGCGAGTGACCGCGGGTTAAAGGGATATCGGGAAAGTTTTTTATTAATAGCCCTTCCCCCCTGTATACATACAATTGCTTCCAAAGCTAAGACGTAATTTATGTTTATGTGAATATATAAAGAAAGCAAAGTAAAAAAAAATGGTAGGATACATAATATGCGAGCATAATATGGTTATACCATAAGAAAACCATGCAAAAAAAGGACATTAATACCTTTTATTATCCAACGAAGCAATTCGGAAGAAAACAGTGCAAACTAATAGTTTATACGCTAGTGATAAAATTGTTAACTGAACAGGTTATTTGGCAGTTTAATAAGATATGTGATCTCCTATGGCAACCCCTCATGTTACATAATGAGTGTTCAAATGTGCTATGAAAGCGTGTAAGAGCTGTAGCCTCAAAGAAATCCAAATATTACGGATGTCTTTTTTAGTTTTGGAACGACAGTGTTTGGTGCGTGCAGAAAGTCTGTAATTTGTCTCCCGAGCATACCCTACACATGTTCAATAGAATTAAGATCAGGAGATGAAGAAGGTCACTGCATGCGCAGGATGTTTTCACTTTCAAAGAAGTCGTTGACTTAGATGAGACGGTGACAAGACACGTTATCATTCACGAATATAAATCCTGTTCTGATAGCATCTCGAAAAAGCTAACATACGGCCCAAGGACTTCATCTCCATACTTTTTAGCAGTAACAGACCCCGTTTTAACCCTCTAAGTGGTCTTCACTTAAATTCTTGCCATTCTGGAGATGCTTCAAAAATGCACCGCACATATTTTTTTGCTTTCAGGTGGGGTTCTCAAAAGCGGTTGAGCCGTATTTTTAAGAATGCGACTCGGCCACGCTCGGGGAATCTTGCTTGAAGGCAGAAAAAGCATCTCTGGAATGGCGGAATTTTACGGGCAGACCGCTCGGAGGGTTAAAGAGATGGAGATCTGTATGGACAACCATAACTCCGTTTGAAAGAAAATAACATCCCTTGGGAGAAAACGAGTTCCACGTTCTCTCCATATCGTTATCCGACGAAAATCAGTGTTCAGAGAAAACTGCGACTCACCACTGAATACCACATTAGCTCATTGTGGCCAGCTCCAGTGATGATGTTTCTAACTCCAGTTTAGATTACCGCGTTTATGCACAGAAATGAGAAGAAAACAAATGGCCGGTCATATGGTATATAGCATATGGTCCCATAAGCATTTTTCCTTGAAACTCGAACTTCTGTGATGTCTAAGGGGGCTGAACCAAATTCTCTGGCACAACTGTAACTCTTACGTTGCACACTTATTGCTAAATATCGGTCTTAAAAATGGCCGTTACCCTTGGTAAATCTTGTACTGGTCATCGGATGACATAAATATCTGCCACTGTCTTGAGATTACACACTCAGACACATTAAGTACTTGAGACACTTCGGTTTGAGATCGTCTACATTCCAAATTTCATCTCAACAATTCTTTCTTTCAAAAACATGTCCATTTGGTATCTTTGTACCAACTTTTGGTCGTTTTGATCGTTTAACGCGTTGCTCAGTACAATTGCACATAACTGTCTGATCTTCTTACAGAAGGGTTTTATACTCGCCTGACCTGTGCATAAGTTTTAGGCATGCCATCATTAACTGCTGTTTCATCTTCAAACAGTGATTCTAAGAAGTTTGATGAATTACTTATGCTTAACTTTTGCGACACACACTATTATTCCATAAACACAGAATAATAGTTTCAATACGAAAGAATATAGCGATATAAAAATATGGAAAATATTTTAATTTTGAATTAAGATGAAGAACTTATTAAAAAGGGTGAAATCATGAATCCAGATGTAGCATTTAACTCGAGAAAAGTTTCAATAATATGGAGTGTGACCACCGTGAACCAGTATACAAACTTCACAACAAGTTGTCATACTGCTTATAAGAGTGTCAATAAATGTTTGTGGCAACAAAAGCCAATTCTTACGAATGAGTGACTTTTAACTCCTGGGGGTTCCTGTAAGGGAGCTACGTTGAGAAATGGCTCTTCAAAGACTACCCAATCATGTTCAATAGGACTCAGATCCAGAGACCTCGTGAACCACTTCATACGGCAAATATCATCTTCGAGAAATTCGTCATCAATGTCAGCTCTGTGTGGTCGCGAATCATTGTCTCTAAAAATGCTGTCCGGACCCATTTCTCCCAGAACAACCTCACATAGGTTTCTGGAACCTCATCCATATAGCACTATGCGTTGACAATACCCGTATCGAAGACGTACAGTGGTGTTCGACTGCTCAACACTACGCCACCCCTCACAAAGATTAGTTTGCCACTAAATCTATCGATTTCTGTTACATAAGAGTGAGGAAAGTGAGCTCCAATTTCTCTCCAGATAAAGATTCAACGAGAATCCCTTTGTCTGGTGAATCTCCACTCATCACTGAAAAAAATACGTAAACATTCTTGTAATGTACACGACTCATGTTTTCAGCTCTACAATATCCAGTCTTTCCTGCTGGATGCAGTGAAAGCGATGCACCAGACTGGACGCCGGGTGCAAATCTGCAAGACGATTGTAGACTGTTTTCCAGGAAATTCTTCTTCCAGACACAGCAGCAAAGTTACAAGCAAGCTGAGGAGCCGTTGTCCGTCATGTCATCGTGCCCTTAATGACAAGCAGCGATCCTGTGCAGATATCGTTGCTCTGTGGAAGCCTTAACCACCCTTCTTGGGGGCTCTATCACTTGTTTGTAATCGATTATACAGTAAGGAGATTACTTTCAGACCCTTTGTAACCATCGAACCACCTACACTAGCGACTGCCCAACTTCAAGCTTACCAACGGTTTTATCGTCTCAAGGAATGATGCAAATGATTATGAGAAGTCCTTCTTCCTGCAAACAAGCTAACGTGTGTTTAAATGCAATATTTCTTAAAATTGAGGGCAAAAATTCCATTTGCCCATTTGCTTGCCATAAGTAGTTCTGGCGGTTGCAGTAGCCTAGTGGTCAAGGCAACGAACTCGTGGCCGGCGTGTCACGAGTTCACCTAGTACCACTAAAAACCCTCCGTGTAGGGAGCGATGCACGTTTTGTATGTTGAAGTTCAAACGTCCACCCGTTTGTGTGATGTAAAAGTTAGGAGTGGTGAGGTGCCAGCTCAAGTGTTGTTATCGTCAGTTGACCATGTTTCAAAATTACAATATCCGTTGCCAAAAGCCTTCAAGTAGCCGAAGAGTACGAGGTTAATATTCACACACACACTGACTTCCTCACTTCAGTAGTTTTGCAAAAACAAAAGCTGAACAATTTCTTTTTCTAAGCCGAAGATTGATATTGTATTACCTATTTTCTAAACGTATAAAATACGAATTCTATCAGTTTTACTGGAAGCAGTTTTAAAATTATGTTTAAAAAAACCATGTTTGTGACCTTAATTTTAGACATGAGTACAGATCACTTGAAAAATAACTACATTTTCATTTTCCTACGCATGAAACATGTTGTGCTTATTAACTGTATGACATGAATTTATAAAATTCATGTATATAAAGAATGTTTAACTTTGTACATTCAGTAGATATTTGAAAGAAATAAAAGCTATAGAGAGAGTGAGAGAAGTTAGATGTGTCATATAAACTCTCATCATCTCTTTTTTTCTTTTATTTTTAAAAATTTATTTAAGCAATTGAAATCTGTTAATGTAACGTAATACTAATTTATGTAGCATTAAGAAACTGAAAAGTCGAATGAAAGTATTTTCACAGTGAAATTTTGATATTTCACCAACATAAACTTTTATTCATTTACAAATGAATGAGATAATCTTTGAATAGTTCAGTTTTGTAAATGGAAGAAAAAGAAAAAAATGCACTTGGTAATTCTCGAACAAATTACTTAGATTTTATACTTACAGAGTTACATTTAGAAATTTTGAAATTCGCATCTTGTTGAAATACTTCTAATTTTTTCAGATCCTACTTGTCATACTTATTATGAATATCTAAATAATATCAGTAAAGAGACATTAAATTTGCCATTACAATAAAAAAAAGTATTATCATCAAAAAATGTAGCCTTTAACAAATTTATATTCTATAAAATGAATGTATCAATCACTTTCAAAAAATAAATAAATGAATAACAGAGTAGATTTCTTTATGCGTCAAAATCATCAACTGACACATTTAGATTGTCCAAATATAGCTGTCAAAATGACCTGTATTATGTTAATTATTAATCTGAATGAATAGAGAACGATAATTTTACAAATTTTAAATATCAGAAATCTCACAAGAAAGATTTTTTTAAGTAAAAATAAAGAAAATCTACGCGATTTGAAGCGGTAAAATTCTGTCGAAAATATTTTCTTTAGGAAATACCGAGGAACATTATAAACAAAACATTAAGCACTAAAAGGACAAAACTAAATTTCTGAATGTAGCGCTGTAGAAGAGTCCATGTATCTCGTGCTAAAAATAATTTTGCTCACATATTTCTGCTATATATTTTGCATTTTTCGACAATCCCCGCGTCAGCTACGATGCCCATATATATGCGGGACTGTATGCGATAGAAGAAAAAGAAACAAAACATTTATTTTCGCTTCGAAATTGAGTGTAGGGAAAAGTAGATATTTTCCGAGTGAAGTCTGGTAGTATTATATAAAATTTATGGAATTTTTTTCTTGGACCAGCTGTACTGCAAAAACGAAGTCGCCTCAAAATACCAGAAGGGCTGATACGAGGACTTCTCGCAATGATTTAACCAGGGATTTGAATCCGGCTTAAAGCTCTAAATAAATTCAGTTTTCGTCTGTTTCGGTTGTTCTGTGATGTCGCGTATTTTTTGTGAAGTCTCGCTTTTCAGATTGTCCACTTAGCATTTTGGCTTTTCAATTTTTTTCCCTTTTCGGAACTATGTTTTTATCCTCGAATAAAAAAAAAACTACCCTTTTTTTAAAAATATAATCGATATATTTCCCCTGGCTTTTTTAAAGAGGATTTTTAAAAATATGGACAGAGACTAGAATGAGATTGTTGTATTTCCCCTCAATAACCGGAATGAGGACTGTTACAGAAATACAATAAAGCATATATAAAAATATAACAAATTAACAAATTATATACGGTCATTACAAATAGAAGTGAGAAACAACACCCTGTCCTATACAGACATTGTTTGTAAAATATTATATAAAAGATAAAAATCTAATTCCATTTTCTCTCTTAATCCAATTTCTAATTAAATTCCAGCTCCTTTATTGATAAGAAAGGTAAAATTAAATAAAGGGAAAAGTTTGCATGTTTAATAGTAAGAAATGGCTATATATATATATAAACATTTGCTTATAGTAAATATATATATATATATATATATATATGTTGTAAAAATAAATAATCCTAAATATTCCTAAATATGGGAAAGATCAAGGAAGAGCGTAATGCAAGAAATGATTGTACCAAAAAATACTGAAGTAGAAATCTTTGGTTATTCAATAGACAAAAAAGGAGTAAATTATTTCACACTTAAATTCTGATGGGAGAAAAGTAGGAGAAGAGGTGGAGAAAGGGCAGACTTGCAAAATGAAAAATCGTTTTCTTTTTTCACCTCTTTCCACTCTTATCCCTACCTACGTGTGTTGATACTTTTCGATTTACGTTTCCTGAAAATTTTTTCTTGTGTTCCAGTTTTCCCGCATCCCGGAGTATTTTCAGGGGCCTCCCCACGCGTAATTTATTTGCGTTTTCTCTTTTCCCAAATGTTAGGGGGATGAAACGATTCAAGGCGATAATACGTAGATGAAAAGGGCAAAGGAAAAAAAGCACGGATATATGGAAAAAAAACCTATTTGCAAAAATGTTTTTTTTGTGTGTATTTATTTATTTGTTTAAAAAAAAACACATTTGGGACGTTGGGCGTTAATGCACGTTTCATCACATCGTTTATTAAAACCAGGGAGTAAATCAATAAAAAGAGCGTGCGCTTTCGAAATCAAATGGTTTCGGGGAAACTTACGAAACAAAACTTTTTTGAGGGAAAAAAATAGCTGGAATTTAATGTTTAGAGGAAAGGGGGAAATATCACGCGCATGGATTAGCCAGATCCTATTGGATTTGCTGTAATCTAAGTACGGATAGAATGCAGATGGGGGGGGGGGGAAACCAACTTCTAAACCTCCCCCTGTTTCCAATAATGCGGGAGTGATTTCAATTTTTCCTTTTGTAAAAGTGCTTCGATTTCGTGTGTACGGATACTCCTCTAAAGTATATAAAAACTCTCATTGATTTGCAAAGTAAGTGATTGTTTAATACGATCTAAATTTTAATATTTTTAGCTTTTGGAGTCTGAGTGGCTTATTGTAAGGCTTATTTGAAGTGCACGTATAATGTTTAAAAGGACGCTTTTGGTAAGAACAACTAATGGTAAGATATAATATTCTTTTTTTAGAGAAATATATTCTGATTAATAAAAGATGTGATGGTGTAAGTGTTAAGTAATATTTCTAAGCCCCTTGCATCATTTCTGGAGTTTTAATCTTTAGGAAAGGCTCTTAAAGTTCCTTCTTCATTATTTTACAATAAATATCAAGGATATTCTTAAGAAAAATGCATCCCTTCATTGTTTATTTTGTGTGTGTTAGTATATATATTTCAAACCAAATGATACTGAATCTGCTCCTTATAAGGAATCATAAAAAATTGAAATATGAAATATTTGAAGCTGTCGCATATTGCTTAGATCTGGGCTTAGATACATTTTATTTTTTTGTAAATTTAAAAACAGAAGTTCACACATCAATAAAATATTTTAATTCAAATGAAAAAAAATCATTGATTGCCAACGTAGATATATTATATTACAAGACAATTTTACAAAGAATCTGGATTTTGTTTCATGAAGTTTTATAAAAACTCGGCTACTTGGAATTTTAAAAGTTCAAAGACTGCTACAAAAATAAAAATTATAACGAAGTTATTGTGATAATAAATTACATGGTAGTCATAGATACTACCAAGAAATACTTTATTTGCATTTCATGTTAATTAAAAAAAAAAATTATGCCATTTGTAGAATCATGTTACTTTTAGCATTGTTAAAATGCTCTAAATTTTTAATTTATACTATTAGTTAAGATTTTATTTTTGTTAACACATGGCTTTCATCACCATAAATTTATTTGAATTTTAATATTATTTAACTGACGAAAAGAATGTCTTTTTGATATTATTTTGAAGTGCACATTAAAATTTTAAAATTAGGTTAAAATATAAAATTTGATGCTTGATACAAGTTCATTGAAGATATTTTAAAATGAACAATACTAATTTTAAGAATTTAATAAACACTTTACAGGGCTTAGATTTTTTAAAATAAAGGAGAATAATTTTACACAGTTCCATAAACTCTCCTATAGTACTTAGAATATGAATTTTAATAATTCTATGGCAACATAGCAAGCATGTAAGCATCCAAAAAATTATCTTAAAATATTTCTAGTAAAATAATACTTTGTTCTTAGAATATTAAAAATATTGGAAAGTATCTTATCATCATATCTATTACTTATTTGAAAATAATTTTTTTTTAATACAGAATGACTCAGAATTTCTAGGGAAACATTGTAATGGACAGCACACCATTTACTCTAGAACGATTTTTAGTATAAGGACGTATGATTTTGACGTTGAGGCATAGACGCAAGAAATAAATGTAAAAGGAAAAAGAAATTATTTTCCTCATCGTTGACATATTATTCTTTACAGCAGTGCTCACATTTAATTTCATCCACGCTAACACTCTCCTGGAAGCTTCTATGGAATGATAGGTGTCAAGTTCGATGAATGCCAGATATTTATAGCCCTCGTTTAAGCTTATTGTACGGAGAGACTTGGTTCTCAACATAATAATTTGATCCTCTCAATCCTGGATCAACAAAATCAAGTGAATTCTCGATCCTGGATAAATAGAATCAATATAGCTTTTAGATTTTCTCATAAGAAGTAATAGATGGTAAGTATGATGCACTTCTTAACGGTATTGTAAGCAATTTTGTTTCTTTTCATCTCTGTGTTTAATGTTATGACTTAACGCAGCACTTGCGCTCATCGCTTTTATAATAATCCCAAGAATTTTGAGTCGTCCTGTAAAGTTCAATATTAAATTAAATTTAATATATTATACATATGGATTTTTTACAAAAAAAAAAGAAAGAATTGAAATTAAGATTATTATTTGAAAAAAAAAGCAACAGTTTACAAAACTGAGTCGTAGAAAAAGAAAATAATTAAAAGAGAAATTTAGCAATTTATATTAGTTTGAACAAAAGAAATTAAAGATAAAAATTTTCAAAAACAAATAAAAAGTATTTATTTTTATGAATAAATTAATGACACTAAACTATAAGTTTAAGTACTGTTAAAACTTCTTCGAGGAAAAATAACTTCTAAACAAAAATTATGATGATTAATAAGAAAAAATTATATATATATATAAGTAATTACACTTAATGATATTTAATTATTTTTGGAAAACTTTTGCTAGGATTCAAGTAAATTTTATTTAAAACGATTGCAAGAAAAATCGTTGATAAAACTAAATGATTTTTTAACAAGCTCCTAAATTATTATATTCTCTAATGAATGATTTAAGGTGGATTATTAATAAAATTTAATCCACAATTATGAATAAATTTTGTAATCATTGTTTAAAGATTTTTCAAGAATTCAAGAATAAAAAAATCAGAATTAAAAAACAAATCAATTCAGAGGAAAAAAAAACAGAGTATTAATTATAAATATAATTTTTGTATTATTATTTCTTTTACTATATTATTTTATCAAGGAGGAATATGTTTTTGAATACAGATTTCCATTTATAAGCTTTTATAATCCAATCTAATTAGTAAACGTCTTTAAATAAAAATTGCTTCAAAGTATAGAGGTCACACCAATGTTCTATTAAGTCGAATCTTTATTTCCATAAAGGAATTCAAAAATGAAAGGAATATCAATTAGATTGAACAGCTCTCCCCAATAAACGCTGTCTGTAGTATTTTTATCTCGAAATTATTTCATCTAAAAGTTTCTCAAAAATTTGAAATTTTATTTTATTTGATCCAATTTAAGTGGCCTGCACAAAATTAATGGAGAGTTTCAGATGAGAAATGGTAAGATAATCAAGATGGGTATTATATCTTCAACAGAAAAATGTTTTAGTTAACATTTTTGCATAATTGTATTTTAAAAATGAAGTAGCAGTTAATTGCTTGGATTAACAGTTTATTTCTAAAATCATTTATTATTTCTAAGATAAAAGAGAAAGTAGAGAAGATGGGAAAAAAAATAGAAGAGGGAAGAAATTTATTCATAAAGATATTTTTTTTTTTTATACTTAAAGAGAGTAGTATAATTATACAGTTTATTAATTTATTAATGAATTTTTTTGGATTGCATATCAATAATGGGGAGAATGTAATTAGATGTAATTAATTATTTAAACCCACGCAAAGAGTAACTAATTAATTCATGCGATTTAAAATAAAAACTAATGCACTGAGAGTAGTTTATCATTCGAGAGTATTGAATATTAATTCAGATTATTATTTTACAAGTTCAGTTTCTGTTTGACATTCTTTCTTTCAGTCTAGTTGCCGCATTCTTTATATGATACATTGTATTATACGTATTTTTAATATATTTTAAAAAAGAAAGCTTAGAGGGAGATATATTTATAAAAATTCGGCAACTGTTGGACGACAGTATTTACTGTGACATTCTGATAATTTACCTACCTTTAATACTTACTCACCTATAATACAACCAGAAAGCATCTTAAAGTCAGAAGAGCTCGTATGACTGGTATTTCAGGTAAGTTTATTTTTTGAAATTCTTGTTGAAAATCTTCAAAAATACGTCTGTTGTGAAAGAGTAGAAAAAAAAATTCTAGTTTAAAAGACTGAAAATTGCTACATAAAAGCGAAGATTACACTTGGAAACTTTCATTGTATAAGTAAGGTATACATTGCCTCCTAGTTTTAAAAAATTAAAAGTAGCAGGCGATTCTTACTATTTATTTGAAACATAAAATAAAAAATAGAGGGAATAATAACAATTTTATAGTAATTTTAATAACAAATGTTTTATAACATATGAATGAGTGAGGATGTTATTCAAAATTCTGGATTTACTAGAGCTTTGAAAGAGGCCAATACATTTTAATAACATAGAATTAACATCACACACACACACAGTATATAAAATAAAAAGACCTGCGTATCACTAAAATACAACGATTTAAAGAATTTATTGCGTTATATACCTCGTGCACGCTACATTCCTTCTACTTTTAAATTTCTCTCTCTCTCTCTCCCTCCAGTATCTACTGATTCCAATAGAATGAATTATAAATTGAACAATATATTAATTTGGTTGTAACATTTTTTTTTTTAAAATAGTGAATAAAAGTTAAATATTTTTAATTTTAGAACGCAACTTTTATATAGAGATAGATATATATTAAAAGGAAATTTATTTTTTCTATTTACTCATAATTTTTTCAAAAATAAACATTATTTCATTCATTTTGAAAATGGATCTTCATTTACAACCATAAAATAAATATCACTTTTTAGAATATTTCTTATTCTAATTGGGTTGTTAAATTTTATACTTTTAAAAACACAAGAATCACTATACTATCATATTATCCCCATTACTCTTATTTTTAAATTAATCAAAGCTCAAACCTTAAATATCTTGATTTTAAAGAGTAAATGAACCCCTTTCTAAGTAAACGCTGCTGCTATAAACCTTTGATAGGTAACGAGACGTTGAACAACGTATCCTTCAAAGCACTATAAATAGAAGTCACAAATATTGATACCAGTAGAATATGGACGCGAATCGATATTGTGTCCACTTGCCCGTTGAATATCCAAACCGATTATGACATCATCGGCAAATCGCATCAAATACTCAGGAATGTGATTTACCACGTGCATCTTCCAACTGATACCTAGAATCTGTCATCCAATATAGATATTGAGTCGAAATACCTTTGTAACATTTCGCCTTATGTTCAAGATTTGCCAAGGTATCACTTGACAGAGTCCAAGAAAGTTGCAGAATCTACCTCTCTATTCTTATTTTTATCTGTGAAGGAATTGTGATTGTTTGTAACAAATGTGATATCCTTCGGTTTTCATAGTAATTTAGAACACTAGCGTAGTTGATTTGATCGAAGTTCAATATGACCCTCTAAAATCATTATCATCAAATATTATGTTATTTTTAAGATTATTAAACTGTTCTTATTCAATAAATATATATCAGGTAAGTTTTTGTCTCTTAATATCTAATGTATATATAATTTAAAACAGAAAAAATCTTTAAATTTATTCTATGAGACTTTTTCCCAACAGTGCAATACATGTGGAAGACACAACATTTTTTTATAGAAAAATGACTGAACATAAGAATTGCTTTACATTATATTTCTAATAGTTGTGCCTGTATTTGTCGAAAGTAGGTCAAATGATGCATTTATTTCTTTTATACTTATTTTATAGTAAAGTACATAAAACTAAAACTAAGAATATGAGGCTTCTAATTAGTTAAAAACGAGGAGTGTAAATTAAGTAATGACAACATAGGCGTAAAGCAATTCTTAATGAACTTTCTAGTACAAATGCATTACTTTCCTTCTATGTAATCACCAACGAAACTGATAACCTTTTTCGAATGTTATAAAGCGGTTGTGGAGACCATTGGAAAGGTGTTGACTGCCGCCCTCATGTGCAGTTCCCAAATGAAACGTTATGAAATCGGCTGCCTCGGAGAGGTTTCTTCAACTTTGTAAACAGATCAAAGTCACAAGGACTTACGTCAGGTGAGTTAGTTCCAAGATTTATCACTGCCACCGACGCAATAAGAGTGAAATGAGAACGAGCGTTGTCATGTAACACGATGCGAAGATTGTTTTGCAATAAACATGGACATCTGTGCCGCTCACAGGGTGCTAAAGAAATCGGCAACAGCAGTCTGCGATGACAGTTTGTCTTGCGTGCGTAAGAGTCACTATCCTCCCAGTAGTAGGCCATAATCAGCATAAACTGCACCCTACCTGTCGAAATTTCTGTGCACGTGGCCATTCATTTGATTTAAAGTTTCATTCAGGTTCATAGGCTCGTGCCCACGTCTTATCAATGGCGGAAATACCCTTCATTGCGGTGTCTCTCTAGGTGAATTTCTGTACTTTGGTGAGTTGATATGGACCCCAAAGGGCAGCAATTTTCCTCATGTTCAGACATTTCTTCAATATGTGCCCTTTGATGACTGAGACCAGTTTTTTCCATCGATGTTCTATGGAAAAGAAACAATTCAGGATGTCAATCTGATCTTGAGGAATGGAGGGCCGGTTTGTATGCTGTAAATCTGCAGTCTCATTCCAGCCCGAACGAAGCGCATTTAGGAAACGCAATACAATGATGCATTTTCGCCACAAGCTCTCAGTAATCCTTAATAACGTTTTGTTGCATTTTTACCATGGTCATCCTCGATTTTAAGCCAAGACCACTGGTCACTTTTTCAAAACAAGCTTTTGATCGATGAAAATTAAACTCTTCACTCTTTAACCCTATACAATAACTACCCTTCTAACTGGATCAAATGATTTTTGTATACTCATCGACAACAGCGCCACCTCTGCGCCTCCATATCCTATTTACGCATGCCTGCTCCTCTGAGAGTTTCTAGGTTAAGTTACACTATTAAATTTACAGTCATCGTATGATGATGTTTACCTGTATGTATTTTGAACATTATACTTCTCTTTAAAATATGTGTCCTAATGTAACAAGGGTGAGATTACAAATAATTTCGGGTACTAATACATTTACTCTATATTTAATATATCTGTTGGGCATTAATATATTTGTTGTAATACTAATATGAATATATATATACGTATAAATAAAATTCAAAAGCATGCTATATTAACAAAAACTTAAAAATTTAATTGAAAATCTAAGTAAAATACATAAAATTCAAAATCTATTTTCTCGCTGGGTGAATTTCAGCAGCAATTCAGATTGATCCATATAGCTACAATTCAATATAGATTACTTTTAACAGGTAAGAAGGAAATACCAGCTCTTTTTTATTATTTTCTAATTGATTTATATAATTTCTGGTGCTTATATCTTATGTCATATTTAATTGGGATCAGATAGCATTTAGAAGTTTTATAAGTATTTTTTTCAGAAATTTTCCGGATTGTTCAAAATTAAATGGTTTGTTTTACAGGATTCCCTATAATTAGAAATCGTAATAGTATTTTTTTGGAATCTATCCACGATTTTCTACGCAAGCGATTAGTTTTTGCATGAGGAAAATTTTCTGCGTTAACTAAAAGAACTCATTCGTCTAACTCAGAAGTTCTTTTAAATCACCCTACTTTGCCAGCAGACGCCACGGACCGACGGAAGAAGGACGGAAGTTTATTATTTTCCATTCTCTAGAATAAAAACTGCAAGTGTTTTAGTAAAAGCAGATGCTATTACTTTAAGCAAGATGTCTTTAAAACGCATTTTATTCGAAATGTGTTTTTTTAAAAATTCTCAAACGGAGACGGCGATTGCTCAAAAAGTTTTGAAAATAATTGCTGACATTTTTTGTGTATGTTCTGCATAACAATAGAAGTGTTTTGACCTTCAGATTTATCAATCACTGTTTTATTTCAAAATTTGCAGCTCTTTATGTGAATATGTTCACTATTTTCTTAAGCAATATCATATAATCACTAAGGGAAAGTGCTCTAGTTTTTGTAAAAATTAAAATATCTCTTACCCTGATAGTCATTTCAAACATGAATAACAAAGTAACACATCAAAATGTAAGTATTGAGAATTTGTTCATAAAATTTTTGTACAGAGTGGTCCCCGTTTACGTAATTTTTTGAACATTTTTACCAGTTTTTTTTCCCATTTAATAATAATAATTTTTTTCTCCTGTTATCAGTGTTAGGATTTTTTCCTTAAAATACACTAAATAAATCTAAAAATCACAAAAAAAAAATCCCCTTTCTTCCATTTTTGTAAAAAAAAATTGTCGCAAGTAATCGGATACCTTAAGAAAGGGTTTATAGACATCCTCCTGCAAGCGATTCTTATGTGTATTTAAAATAAAATAGTAAAGGAATACCAATCCGCAGCCCAGTCTCACGTCATGAAATGATGAAATATATCTAATAATGGTTATAAAGGGGCACTCTGTAAATAGTAATACCCTCTGTAAAATTGTAATCCCACAAATTCAGTAAATATACAATAAATTTAAAGTGGAAACTTATTTAATTATTTGTCCATGTGAAGGTTGTTTTTTTTCATATCTTGAATAAAAATTATAAACTACTGTGGAATATTTTTGATGGCCGCCGTACATAAGACTATTAAGATTTCTTGTACGTATTTTTAAGGAGAAAAATGAAGCATCCAACTAGCAGTCTGTAAGAAAAAAGTATGGAACTGTTTGTTTCTTATTTAAATTAACCGTCTCCTAATCAGTATAATTATGCTAAAACCATCCTGTAGAATGAAAAAGAGTAGAAACAACGTAGAAATATTTTATAAATGATTCTAAAACAATTCAAAGTTACTTTAATAAAGTGAATAACAGTGTACTTTTTAATAGAATTAAGCAGATTCAACTCTACCTTTCCTTGCCCATTAACTAAAGAGATATTTAGTTCTCACACAAAGGTACCATGTCACAACCTGATTAAGATTCTCTAAAAGAATTGTATCAATGGGTGTCACTTCATAAAAGAGTATGAAAAAAGTTTCGAATAAAGGAGATAGGAAATTCATTTTCTCGACAGTTTTAACGTGACATATTACAGCGACCGAAGATTAATTACGGGGGGGGGGACACCCGTCGAGTTATTACTTTAGGAAATGCTCTTCAAAAACAGGTGACGGTAAAATTCGTTTTGCTTTCCACTTTTGTGTCTTTTACTGTCTACTTATTACGGTAGAAACTGTTGTTTTTAAGATTAACTTGAATGTAAGAGAATAGGATTCTTTAGAGTCGAAGTTCCAGTATATTAGCCAGGATAAAGCAATTTGCATATTATTGTTTATGTCAGTCATTAAAAAAAAATATTTAAATTTTTTCTTCTTTTTATTGATAGTATTATTCACGTAGTTTATTTTTCGGCTAAATATATTTTGAAATGCTTTGATTTAGGCTAAGAAACTTTTTGGTTAAAAGTTACATGTCACTTTCTAGACTAATAGGGATGATTTAATAAATGAGCTTAAATTTTTATATAATAGTTTTTTGTTAATACAGTGTTTCTCAAACTGTGGGGCGCGCCCCCCTGGGGGGCGCGATAACCCTTCAAGGGGGGCGCGAGCATATCGAAAATAAAAGGTTAAAAAAAATTAATTTACTGGAATGAAAAAAAAATACTTTCTGATATAATAAAAAATACAGATTTACATTGATATGATTTATATATATCATCTGGTGAAAAAAGGTTATTAAAAATAAAAGATTCTACTTTGAACGCTCATTAGCTATCTTTGATTCTATAACTAAATAAAAAAATATTTTGTTTGCTTTACTGTAATCCTACGATGAGAGATTTTTTTATTACATTTCTTTTAATCTAAAATATTACTTTTGCTGGCTTTTAAACTTACTGGTATAGTTACCTGCATCCCTTTTTTTAGGGAAGTTGTAAATTATATAATTCTGCTTGCGTTTTTTTCACAATTTGAAAGAGTTTTATGATACATGGATAAGCATATTGAGCACTTTGAAGGATTAATTGACCAAGATTTATTTTTTATCAGTATACTGAAACATATAATACAAAAATCGTTAATTCTGTGTGTGTGTGTGGGAAAACTGTTTATTTGTTATCAATGACCTTGACAGAGAATCCTCTAATATGGCAGTCTTAATGGGAGCTAAAATGAATTGATAACATATCTCCTTTTTTGAGAGTGGCAAACGTTTTTTTAGAATCTTAAGGTACTTGTTTAGACCGAGTTCCCGGCACGACCACTATTTTTCAAAAATATTTTCTTGAACATGCTGCATTTTTCCCTATTAATAACTTATTGGTTTTAATTGTGATGTTGTACGACTGATTATGGTTTATAAATGTAAATGAGCAGAATATAAAAAAAGAATTGGGCATCTGTGATCTCTCTGAAAGGAAATTGAAGCTGATCAAACAAGGGAAGCATTTGCTGAAATAATGCATATTAATCATGTTAGCGAAAGTAAATTTGAGAAAAGCAATAAACATGAAACGAAAGGAAAATTTTCAATAGCTACATTAAGAACTGTATCAAGAAAATATGAAGCCATAAGTGTACCGCAAAATGCACTTCACCCTGTCAAAAAGACACAAGCAAGAAAAGGTTCAACAGGATATTTGTCGATCATCAAAGGACATTAAAATTACAATAACGTGAACAAAATGTGACAGTTTTGCTTGCAAATAACTTACCTGTAATGTTAGCAAAAAGTGTCTGTGATTTGTGTCCTTTATTAAGGTCACGCACATTTGGAACAATTTAGTTCAGTTTTATTGGATATTTTCTCAAATTATGAAAGACAAATAGAAAAATCCTTGAAATAGGTAAGTATATTTTCTCTTAGTTAAATTATTCACTGAAATTGTGATTTTTATCTTGTATATTGAAAATAATTATAAAAAAAAAGAATTGGGGTGCTTCACTCCCCGCGACCATTAACGTTAGTATCGAGTGCACACTTGATCCCGGGCTTTCTCGCTTTAAATATTAAAAAAATAACACAATTGTTATTCATTAGAATTTTATATTCTTTTTTTATTACTTAACATTTATTCTAAATGCTAAGTCTGCGAGGCTTAAAATTACAGTTCATTCAAAACCGTTTAAAATATGAAGAACCGTTTTCAATAAATCATTTTACATTTTTGTATATATTGTCATGCACTTGGTTTTACTCTCCTTACAATTAAGCTATTATATCAAGAATAATATATTATCATTTTTTAAAAAAATAAACTCGTGTTAAGAGTGGGTACTTCAGCCAGAATAAGAACAAGTTTAATAATTATCAGTGACTTCCATGGGCTTGTCTTGCAGAGCAAAGTTTTTCAAAGGAAGGCTAAAAATTAGAAATTGACACTCAGAGTTATTTTTTGCTATTTAGCTCAGATCTATATTTTGTCTTCAAAGTAGCCATCGCAGAAAATCCGGATTCACAAAGGTATGATGTTAAAAATGGTAATAGTATACGAAATGCTTTTGTTTTTAGTGCAGCAAATTCAGCATCCACCTCTATTCAGAATTCAAAGAGTGCTTTATTACAAAATTGCCCTTTAATTTCGTCATTGGATGTGAAATCTATGAAGATCTCTTTTTCGGCAGTTGAGAGCCCTTCTGAAGTATTTTGAAATGGATCCCTAACCCATTCGTAACTTACTATCAATTTGCCTTCGTCTATGTAGTTGTTGATGCTTTATTATCGTCGAATGCTCGCTGTGATTTAAAAATATATCTATGATTTTGTTATAATCCACTGCCGTAAATACTTAATACCGTGAATTACAATTAACGCGTGAATTATGAAATGTACATTCAAGAGAGATTCGGTAGCTAATCGATTCAGCCAAGACTGACTAGAATTGTACGAGGTACATCATTTTTACATGTTTTGTGCAGACGTCTGTTAGGTTGCCTAGATTCACATAAACGTTCACGAGAATGCCAGATGTAATGGATATGATAAAGAGCAACATAGATTAGGCTATTTTTTATAATGACATTTGTACTTTTAGAAATGGATCTTGAAGGAAATAAATCTTTAATTAAATATTATTTCTCAATCTGTTTCAATTTAAAAGTTAGAGAAAGAAAAATAACATAATTATATAACCTTTTACTTAAAAAAGTAATTTACTTAAAATATATATTACTTAAGATTAACATATATAAAAAATTTAATACTTATCTTATTAATACTGAATTAAGAACAAGTTTAATAAGTTTTAGCGACTTCCATGGGCTTGTCTTGCACAGCAAAGTTTTTTAGAAATTGACCCTCTGAGTTCTTTTTCTATATTTAGCTGATATCTATATTTTGTCTTCTAAGCAGCCACCGCATTTTGCAATATGTTCCAATTTAAAAATTAGAGAAAGGAAAAATAACATAATAATTATCCTATTAATTTTTTTTTTTGCTTAAAAGTAATATATACAAAATTTAATATTTATGTTATTAATTTGTGTACGGTTTATAATTAAGATCGTGTATTGTAGCTTTAGCGTCAAAGTGCATTATGATTGCATTCAATAATTTATTAATGTATAAGGGGGCGCGATAAAAATTGCGATTGAAAAGGGGGGCGCCAGTATTGAGAGTTTGAGAAGCACTGTGTTAATATATTTTTATTTATTCTTTATTCATTAATATTTATATTGATACTTTCTGTAATAAAAATATAAATAATTTTGACAGTTAATTTTTAAAATTCTGTAATTTATACTTAATAACTAAGTTCTCTCTTATGCGTATTCGTTACTTCATTGTATAAATATAATTTCATTTCATTCTAAAAATTCTGATTTTTCCAACGTGCCCACGTGCATTTCTAGAAGTCTTTTATACAAATGCGTAAGACTTGGAGAAAACTTCATTTTCTAGCTTAGAACATTATATCATTCTAAGATGCAGTTAAGATCGGAGATTGAAATTGTGAGTTGAATGTGTAGCTTGAATAGATTTAAATAGATTTAACTTAAAATACATAAATTTGGGTTTGTAACGATGTTTAGTTTCCTTAATCCTTTTTTAATTAAATTGTTTTTTTTTACTCAGGCATAGAGATTTGTAATTGCTTTAATTCTCAAGATGAGAATCTTGAAATTATTTAGTTCAATAAAAATAACTGTTCCAGTTCCTGTATTGCTTGGGTGAGTATGAAGTTTAACAACTTCTAGAATTACAACAGTTATAATTAATATATAGAGTTAGATACCATAATATATATATATACTTAAAAAGTTCAAACATATACCTCTTCTTGACTGAAAAAAACATATGCTACTTAAATTTGATTAAAGTTGGAATTTTTTTAAAATTATATATATATATACAATCCATAGTTGTAAGACTTTCAACTAGAGGAATGATACATACTTAAATTTTATGATATGCATTTAAATGTCTAGATCACAGAGCCTCATTCAATAAAATATAATCAAAAGTGTTATCCCTTTCCAACTGAACTTAATTTTCAAGATTTTTTTTCTGATAATCACAGCGGCATTTTCTAGTGACACATGTGGGCATTATAAGTGTTGAGAATGCCTTCTCACATAAAACTGGTCTCATTGGTAAACAAAACAGTAGCAAGTAATTGAGTATTAGAATGTGTGCAGCCAGCAAACGAACTGTTCAAGACGGGATAGATGGCTTTGATTAGAAGTTGTACCTTCTGGATGTGGAACAGATACATCTTTGCAGTATACATAATATTCCAAACCGACATGTGTGCAGAGCATGGAGTTCAGCTGCAACTGCTTCTCGACGGGGAATCGGCAAACCTCTGCAGCATGGTTTGTTCCATTTGAAGAGACTAGCTGCCACTTCCACTCATCCCTTGACTAGCCGCGTGCTGAGGAGAAGGTCTTCATCTCCCGTAGTAGTCGATCGATTATAGCAAAGATACTACAGTATGGACAACAACTCCTTAAATATTCTGGTTGCACATCGTTTTGCTAAGCGCCCATTACCATCTGTTTGAACATACAGCTAATACATATCAACGTATTCCTGGTTCGTGTAGTCAGCCGTTACGATACTTAGTGAATGCTACACGTGCTTACTACTTCAATAACGCTAATTCACGTCCGTGTTGTTACAGTTACTTATCTGTTAATACACACCCATATACATATCTCTAGTAAGAGAGGGAAAAAAACAATAAAGACAAAGACAGACACTCCAGCAGTCCACAGAACGTGCATTCACAACAAGGTTTATTGAGTGATCAATTGATTACTTATGTCTGCTCAGGATTGAAAGCTTGTAAGCAGTTTTAATGATTTTCAAGTTCTCAACGGGGTTTGCTGCCCCATGTTCTTTGGTAATTTTACATCCTCCCCAGGCCTTCTAGCAACTCTCTAAATTGGCCTGTCAAATTGTGAAATACCATGTATATGTGTGCGTGGGGGTATTTCTTTTTAATTTCTTTATTTAGAATTTTAAGGTGTATGAGCGATGGCTCATTTAATTAATTTTATATATTCAATAAAATCTGCTTTCAAATCGCTTTGCATGGAGTTCTACAACTAAAACTTTCCTTCAAAACTGTTGAGAAAAGCTAGCAGCTTTTATACTGTCCCAACAATCAACTCCAAAACGAAAAGAAGTTTTTTCTCTCCCTATTGTGAGCGTTCATTGATTTAATTCTTCTAATAAAATTTTCAATTTTTAATTCAAAAGTGAATCAGTTACCTATTCATGGATTTGGTTTAAAGCTCAATTATATTGTACCAGGTGATCCAAAAGTCTGTTAACATTTGAAAACTCAATAATTCATGGAATAATGCAGGTAGACCAGTTCTTCTCAAACTTTCAATACTGGCGCCCCCCTTTTCAATCACAATTTTTATCGCGCCCCCCTTATACATTAATAAATTACTGAATGCAATAATAATGCACTTTGACGCTAAAGCTACAATACACGATCTTAATTATAAATTGTACAAATTAATAACATAAGTATTAAATTTTGTATATGTTACTTTTAAGCAAAAAAAAATTTAAGTAATAGGATAATTATGTTATTTTTCCTTTCTCTATAATTTTTAAATTGGAACATATTGCAAAATGCGGTGGCTGCTTAGAAGACAAAATATAGATATCAGCTAAATATAGAAAAAGAATTCAGAGGGTCAATTTCTAAAAAGCTTTGCTCTGCAAGACAAGCCCATGGAAGTCGCTAATACTTATTAAACTTGTTCTTAATTCAGTATTAATAAGATAAGTATTAAATTTTTTATATATGTTACTCTTAAGTAATATATATTTTAAGTAAATTATACTTTTATGTAATAGGTTAATTATGTTATTTTTCTTTCTCTAATTTTTAAATTGAAACAGATTGAGAAATAATATTTAATTAAAGATTTATTTCCTTCACAAGATCCATTTCT
>BMAV01020579.1:382890-396117 GCA_019973955.1 Trichonephila inaurata madagascariensis | reverse complement strand
CGTGACCTTAATAAAGGACACAAATCACAGACACTTTTTGCTAACATTACAGGAAAGTTATTTGCAAGCAAAACTGTCACATTTTGTTCACGTTATTGTAATTTTAATGTCCTTTGATGATCGACAAATATTCTGTTGAACTTTTTCTTGCTTGTGTCTATTTGACAGAGCGAAGTGCATTTTGCGATACACTTATGGCTTCATATTTTCTTGATAAAGTTCTTAATGTAGCTATTGAAAATTTTCCTTTCGTTTTATGCTTATTGCTTTTCTCAAATTTACTTTCGCTAACATGATTAATATGCATTATTTCAGCATTGTTTGATCAGCTTCAATTTCCTTTCAGAGTGATCACAGATGCCCAATTCATTTTTTATATTCTGCTCATTTACATTTATAAACCATAATCAGTCGTACAACATCACAATTAAAACCACTAAGTTATTCATAGGGAAAAATGCAGCATGTTCAAGAAAATATTTTTGAAAAATAGTGGTCGTGCCGGGAACTCGGTCTAAACAAGTACCTTAAGATTCTAAAAAAACGTTTGCCACTCTCAAAAAAGGAGATATGTTATCAATTCATTTTAGCTCCTATTAAGACTGCCATATTAGAGGATTCTCTGTCAAGGTCATTGATAACAAATAAACAGTTTTCCCACACACACACACACACACAGAATTAACGATTTTTGTATTATATGTTTCAGTATACTGATAAAAAATAAATCTTGGTCAATTAATCCTTCAAAGTGCTCAATATGCTTATCCATGTATCATAAAACTCTTTCACATTGTGAAAAAAAAGCGCAACAGAATTATATAATTTACAACTTCCCTAAAAAAAGTGATGCAGATAACCATACAAGTAAGTTCGAAAGCCAGCATCAAAACTTCAAAGAAACTGCATGAAAATCATGTACAAAGTGAATTGTAATCAAGAAGAAAGCAGATGTACCAACAATCGTAGCATGTTTACTTTATCAGAAAGGCATTGTTAGTAAAACTGTACTATCAGAATGGAGAATCTGTTACTGCAGCTCTACAATCCTATTACCGAAATATGGTTGTGAAATATCTCTCTCGCACATCGTTTGGTAATGATCGTTTGCTGAGCCACCACTTCCATCAGGTTTTGCCTCCAAAGTCCCCTGACCTTAATCCGTGGGATTATTGGTTGAGGGATTACCTGAAGTCACAAATCTACCACGATCGTCTGTCCTTATTAGAGATGCTAAAAGACAACATCCGACATCAATTTCTTACCACACCTACAGGTATGCCGAACAGTGCTGTTCTCAACATTGTTCTCTCGACTACAGGTATGGTTGATGAACTACAGTGAAATGTTGATCAATTTTTATAAGGAACATCGTTCATAGCTAATTATTGCTTTTATTATATGACGCGCCATCGGTTGGCTTTTTTTTGCACTTTTGGGTTTCAATAAAACCCCATGTCATTTCAAGCATGTGTGTCAATTTTTACTTCTCTACCTACATTATTCCGTGAATTTTGAAATACTAACGGATTTTTGGGTCACTTGGTATATAGAAACTTTAAATGTTTACTTTTATCAATCTTTCTTTTTGTAATTTCCTTTTAATGATTCTGATGGGGGATTCCTTACTACAGTAGGAATATCGTAAGTTATACGCCATCACCATCCCTAAGGGGAATTTTGATTCTTTTATTTCAGAAGAATAAAAAGCAGAAAGAAAATTTCACAAGTCTTTAATTTTACTTTTGTGCTTGTTAATTGTTGCTTATTTCGTGTATCAGTTTAATCATAATAATTAAACATAATAAGGACCCCCTTTGTAGTCAAATACTTATCGTCTCACTCCTCGTGATTGGAGTTGTTCAGGGCCAGCTACATGATAAGTTGAATCGAATTCTCATTTATTGTGATGTGGAAGTGAAGTACAAGGACACTTTTTTGTGACTGTGGCTCAAAATTGGTAGAGGCTCACTTCAACAGACTTCATGTTGTTCTAGTGCAAAGGCAATTAAAAATCTCTGTTTACAAAATTGTATGTAAATTTGTGAGAATTACTCTTTCATTGCAATTTTCTTATTAATTTTGTAAAAGAAAAAATAGTAAACAAGAAAATATTTCCAACTTGGATAGAAAAGGGTAATGGGTGAAGAAGAAAAACTAATAGGTAGCTTCAGTGAATAATTTTTATATATCATGAAGATTATTTTTTATTATTTAAGAGTATTTTAGTAAAAAACAGTTTTGTGAAGTTCTTTTTATACAAATTATTATACTTGAAAAATTAAAGATTAAGGGAACAAAATTTTTTTCAAGTGTCTTCTTTTTTTGCATTTTAGATAGTAGAAATCAAAAAATTTTCATATTTTAAGGAATTGATGCATATATTTACACTATATAAATCTATATTCATTGCGATAAATATTAAAAAGAAAACAGAATTTAAAAAAAAAAACTGTTAAAAAGAAGAGCACATCTTTAATTTTATTTCTTTAGAAATCTCAAGACATTTTAGAAGTTCTTCAATACATTCTAGTGTTTCAAAGATTTTTCTCTCTGTGATCTTTTCCCTTCAGTTTAAAGACAATAAATCTATATATTTCTGTTCTGAAAATTAATTTTTCAAGTATATAGATGAAAGTTTTAAATATAAATATAGAAAATTATTTTTTACTTCAGTTACTCTTCGAGATAAAGAAAATACTTTTTAAAATCACTATTTATGTGAATTTCGTTAGAGTTATTTATCTATATAAAGTCTTATATTAAAATATGCATAAGCGCATTATAAAGAAAAAATATTCTTTAAAAAATAAAAAGTAAGCAACTTCCTCCCTAATTAAATTCAAATATTTTCATTTATTTTTCAAAAAATGAGATTCTGTTATCCTACGGTATAGAAGTATTTTCCTTCTTGAAAATTTGAAAATTTTCAAGAAGGAAAATACTTCTATACCGTAAATTGAAAAATTTACTGAAAATTGAAAAAAATGAAAATTTTTTTCGAGCCCATTGACGAAAATTTTTAAATTATATCAAATAGAGATGATAAATAGAGAATTTTTGGGAAATATATATTAAAAGTTATGATTTAATATATGCACTTCAAATGCGCGCATTAAGAAATTTAAAAAAGAAAACACATAAATTTAATCTGTAAGATAATTTTGATATAGATTTACTTTAAAACTATTTTGCTGAATTTTTTTTTTCTAAAAAATTTTGAAAAACTGCTTTTCATGTTTATTGTGTCGTTGAAAGCGAAACATTTTATTAATAAAGATTCATTGTAACAAGGTTTTCTGTTTAATATGCGTGTAAAATTTATTCAAAAATTAGAATATTTCAAAGTACACATTTATTTAATTTCATTAAAACTTGAATTATAAATATATTTCACGTAAGAAGGAAAACAGAACTGATTTTTTCAATATTAAAAGCACTTTATTAATAATTAATTGCTGTTTTTCACATACATAACGTCAGTGTTGTCTCTTTCAGACATAGAAAGCAAAAGGTGTTTTGTCTTTGAAATTGTTTTAAACATTAAAAAAATAATTTTTATACTGACAACTCTTGCTATAAAAATTAAATTTAAATATATGCTAGCACCAAAATAAAATTTAAAAAAATAAGCAAAATTCAACCAGTAAAATTTAAATATGTCTGATCATTATATTCGTAGAATTATTGAATAGAATTATATTTAAAATTATTTCTTTTGTTACTTTTACGCTCCAATTAATAAATTTTGATTTCGTGAATAGTTTTTTTTAAAAATTAAAAGCACATAGTGTATAATTTTTAAAGCTAACTAAAAGTTTGGAAATTTAGTCACATTTAACCACTGTTAGCAGTGATTTTAAAACTTCTTAAATTTTTCTTTTTCCCCTTAAAAAATGTCGTTCTTCAAACTGTGGGGTGCACCCCCGTTGGGGTGGGGCGTGATAACCCTACGTGGGGGGGGGGCTCTAGGATGAGTGTTTTTGCGGGGAAGACGAATAGTTTTAAAACAGAAATTGCGTTTTCATCTAACATTTTGATCGGATTGCGAGGATTGTCATTTGTGTTTCGAAAACGTAGTCAATTTCAAAGAGATAAGTGTATTATATTTTTTTATATATTAGTTAATATCTTAGAAAATTATTCGACTATTTATTTTAAGTAAACAGTGAGTACAATTTTACAGTTGAATAACTTTGGGGGACTTATAAGTACCGACAGTACACTGGATGTTAGTGCAAGAACTTCGGGTTTTTTCGTCTGTGTAACTTATTATTGTTTTTCGTTGTTTTGTAACGTCATGACTATAGTGCAATAAAGTTATGCTTTTTTTGGCATTTCATTTTAGCTTAGCTTATTTTATTTATTTGTATTATTTTTACGTTCTCAAAAAATTTTGAGCTTTAAATCTGGGATTGTTTTTTTCTGTGAAACAATTAAATAAAATATTTATTCTTCATTCAAAAATTAACATTTTAATTTTTTTTTATGTGTAACTGAGATTTAACAATAATAGGAGGCTTTCAAGGTACTGTTATTTTTCTTTCCTTTTCTTCGAATGTTTTGAAAAGAGGTCAGCTTTCAAGAGGCTTTAGATTTATTGCAAAATCAACTATCTGAAAGTAGTGATGCCCTAACCGATGATTTTTTAGATGAAGTCCCAGCAAATAATCTTCTGGAATTTTCGTTAGATTCTTAAGATGATGATCAAGAGATTGAACACAACTGGTGGTGCAGTAGCTCCTGTTCAGAAAATACAGTCCCAAGATGCAGTGTCTTAAAAACATTAAATCGGAACTACACTCAAAATGCACCGCGTGTAATAAATTTTTGTGTATTAATGAAAAGAAAAATTTTCTTTGAATATCGTCAAATTAATTTTATATGTAAAACCTGCTTTTATTGGTAAAACATGTATATAATTTTCAAAAATAAATATTTTGTGCTGTAAAATATCAGTGTTCTCTGGTTATTTAGCACATCTTTAAGGGTTAAAACTCTTTTAAAAAAGTCACACGGTCATTTTATATTATGAGAATATTTTAAACCTCTGTGTATACTGACGGAATTTTAAAGTACCAATTTAATTAATTAGCTCTAAAGGAATAAATTTCCCAAAGTTGAGCATTTTTTTTTTATGTATATCCCTTAATTTTTTAATGTAGTGATAAAAATAAAAAAAAAAAAATTGCAGTAAATCGTAATGTAGTAGATAAAGGGTTAAGGGAAAGTTGTGTCAACATCAGAACATGGTAATTGGTATTTATTAATGACGTAATAGACTGTTGTCCTTACTTAAATATTTATAAAGATAATTTTCAATTACTAGCTCAAAATTTGTATTCGATATACAACTTTTACGAAGAATCTTTTTCTTTAAATCAACATAAGGATTTTAAGCATGCAACTGTGGACATTCATCTCTGGTTTTTCTATAATTGTATGGAAATTTTAAGAACAACACCTCGATAACCAGATTTGAATATATGTAGAGATCATTGGAGATCAGGGTAGGATTATACTTGATTTAAGCAAAAAGAAAACTCAAAATAGTGAGCCGTGAAGAATAGAGGAACACTGAAGCAGAAATTGCCAAAAAAATTAAGAAATCTTAAGCCCAGATGTTTAAAACATGTAGATGCTCAGAGATATCTTATTTACTAAATTATCAAAGAATTCTTTAATTTTATTCTGCAGCAGTCTTTTTAAGGTGCTCTATCACTTTCGTAGGTTGACATTTTGGTTACTTTTTTTTTACATTTTTCAGAAAATAAATTTTATCCCGCGTATATCTTTTAAAAATAGCATTCCTGGTTGATCCTGTGCATTTTTAATTTTTTAAGAGTGCCAAAAAGGTATTTCTGAAAAAGATCAATTTTTATTCTTAAGGAAAATTATACTGTCATACTGTTTTCAGGATACTCCATGATGATAATGTTTGAAGACATGTGATTTTCTTATCAATTTTAACAATAACTTACGATAACCCATATCACTTCCTCCTTAAGCATGATCCATAGTCTAAAGTAAAGACTTTATCTCTTTCATATAAAAAACTAAAACTGCCCCCGACATTGGCTACATCCATGTAGTTTGAGAAGCCTGTCATCTCTAATTATATTTTGTAACTCTTTCCTTTCTTATAATATAAAAGTTAGTCAAACATAGTTATCCATGGTCATGTAAGATTTAAAAGAAAGTGTTTTTCACGATCCTGTCTTCTATGATTTTATGCCACTTTTTTCCATTCTATATTTGATACTTGCTACTTTTTTTACGAACGAATAACATGGATATTGAAGGAAAGCGCATTTTACCAAATTGTTGCAAATGAATTAGTTTTATAAATGCATCTTAACTTACAACTAATTTTTTATCGGTATTTCATTACATAATAATAATATCCTTCATGAATTTTTCCTGAATGGTATAAATATATATTTTAATTTTTATAGATAAATACATTAAAAGAGGAAATGTTGATTTGGAGTGAAAGTTTTATATCCTTTAAAATTGAAGTTTTCAAAGCGAAACTAATATTTATTATTTGTTCATACTAAGCTGGCTCTAATTTTCATATTAATTTGAGCTACATATTTTTAGCATCAATAGTAAAAAAAAAAGAGGGAGAGAGAGAGAGAAATGATTTATTTGCTGGCACATCGCAAGCATTGTACTGTTTGAAATCAATATAATTTGTTTCTTTTACCCTACATGCTGAAATCCTTGGCTTCATTGGATAAAATTGACCTTTAAAAAACCTATAAATGTGATAGTACTAAAAAATATTATTACTTTTACAGATTACCAAATTTTTGGAATGGCATACATAAAGATTCTTATTCCACCACAATTAGAAATATTATGCTAGAATGTTTTCGAAATTTCTTCAAGTATAAAAAAGTTCAATTAATATCTAACCTGATATCAGTAAATCTTTCTAATTTCAAATTACATAATAAAGAATAATCTTATTAGATACAAAACAAAAAAGGTAGAAAAATATATTAAAAGAAAATAGTATGTAGAAAAAACTATTCGTAGTACATATAAACGTAGAAAAATATGCCATATATTCGTGAAAAAATATAATAGTTTATATTGGTGACTTTTTGATAAACCCCTTATGAATTTGACTAAAAATGTTTCTTTGCGTTAAAATAATTTGTATTTTTACAACTTGAGAAACAATTTCTGACTTCTGAAATTTTTATTTATAATAAAAACGAATATAGAATACGTATAAACATTTTATATTTGCTCTAATGATATATTATCGTAATATTTTTTAAAGGAAAATAGTTATTATTGAACTTACTATTCTTTAAAACGAAGATAATTTAATCACCGTTCTTAGGAAAAGAAAGATTTCAATCAAATCTTTCCCCATGTTCGGTTTTGATTACTTGTTCTCATACCTGCTTAGCCTTTATGATTTCTGTTATTTACTTTTAACTTGTGAATCGTGTATATTTTTTAGTATAAAGACGTAAGAGAAGATGTTTTAAAATATAATTAGAAATTGAATTCACAAGTGCTCAAAATCACTGCTTTCATCAGTTTGAAATAATATTGTAGCTTGAGTGATTTTCAATACTTGGGAAAGATGCTATAGGTTTTCTTTGGTTAAAGATTATCGAAGTATAAAACTATCTTAGTTAAATAAAGAAAAGTTCACTTTGAAATCAACCCACATAGTTAGTTTTTGGGGATTTTAAATTTTACCATATAATCAAATTAATTTTGTTTTTAAGAAGAACCAATAGCGATAAATCCAACATTCGATTTTAAATTCTCTTATCCTACATAATTGAATTTGATCGAATGAATAAGTAAAAAAATCGCCTAAAATTTGTATAAAATGTAATTTATCATAAGAAATATTTAACTGCTTTAAGTTTAATTTTATAATACGAACATCTACAGTAAATTAAATTAATATTAGAATTAACACATGTGTATTTTTCCAGTCCGTTTAAAATACAAATTTGTTTTCTACTCCAATTATTGTATTATGAGGGTAAGATTAAATTACAGATAATAAAAAGAATATTTCTCATTATGGTTCATGTTATTTTTTTTTACAAAAATTAAACACCCGTTTTTTTAGAAATGTCTAGTTTATGAGTTTATTTTGAACTAATGAACGAATAAGCTTAAGATTTTTATATATCTTGTAGGAATTTACCAGGTCACATTTAAAATTGTATTTTCACACAAAATGGTTCTAACCTTTACAAACAAAAACCAATCACAAAAGTCTATAGATCAAATATATTTATGATAATGAACAGTTTTTACTTGAAATGGATTTTGTTACGTTTCTGTTTGTTACACATTTCCTTTACACTTTATACTGAAATGAAAAATTCTCATAAAAAATAACTTCCACTATATGAAGAATGGTAGAAATTAAAGTTAAGATAAAAACTGACAAAATTTCTTTTATCTGCATTAAGTGAAGTTCTTTCACTTTCTGAACGTCGGTAACGATATTGTGATAGTTTCAAGTTTCACGGTGCATAAAATGTTGCAAAGTGTTCTAAAATGCAGCAAAGAAACTACAATGAGTGATGAATCGACTTTTAAAAAACTCTCAAGAAGAAATGTTAAAAGCATTCGATGCATTTTAAAGAAGATTGCAGTCCCAAAAAGTGTCTGAGATGAAATGCAGGCAACATTTTACAAAAATGTGAGAATTTTTCATGAACAAAATATTTTTGCAAGAAGTCTATCCAGAGAACATCCACGGAGTTTTCACAATTTAATTTTTTAATAGATAGTAAAAAAATAAAATTTTATTCACTTTTTGCACAATTTTTACTAAAACTATATTTTAAATTTTTCAAATCAATAAAATTAGGCTTACAAAATTGAATTTGCCATACACAAGGTAGTTTACTTACTAGTTAAATTAATATATGTTCATTTAACAAGTTTAAATTTAAAACATAGGTGTAGAGAATGATAACTAAATTATTTTCCTTCTTCCGTAATAATAGCAATTGTAATTCGAATTGAATAGTAAGATGCATTAATTTTCTCACGTTAGGATATAACTATTCCACTTGTCATTACAACCAAGTTTGTTTTTACACAAATTTCCTTTGCCCGATTTTGTTTTAGCACAAATAATTCTCTTTTTACACGACTTATTTTGCTTCAGGGCAATTCTAAGAAGAACATTTTGCTTTACTTTTATTTTTTTAACTATATGATGGGAAGTATACGAGAATTTTACGAATTTTATAATCTTAATATGGAGAGAATTTTCTCTTCTTTGTAAATAGTAAGATATCGAGTTAACGATATCAAACACGATGATTAAGGTACTTTAAAGAATAAAGAAACTCTAAAATCTACTCATCTTGCTCTTAAATTGGGACTCGAATCTTCAGCTGTTTGGTGAACAAGAAGCTATTTCAGATCAACCAACTTACATAACTTACCGAAGAGAGATGCTTAAGGATGCTTAAAGGAATGCAAACCTTAATGACGCCATATCGGGTGTCCTTCATAAAACTATTCACCATGTAATTAATTTAAGTGCAATGTTGAACATTTTCGAATAAAATAAGTTAATTACAGATTTATTGAAAAATGCACCAGGCAAACACAAAAACGCTTGTGAATGACAAAATAGCAACATAAGATACGATAACCGTTAAGGATTGGAGCGGTAGTCCAGACGGGAAGTTGACAAGATCACGGTTCTACCACGGCTACACAATCTTCATGAAATATTTTTTCACAATAACCCCTTATATTAAAATGCAAAGTTTATTGTACTATTTTTGTTGATTTTTCATAATTGAAGCCAATCTATTTTTCCACAGATGCAATACATTTTTTACATAATTTTCTTTTGAAGGTTTTCGGGAATGTACACCTAATTCTGTCGGATTTCATGCTTTGATGATCTGTTGTCTTGAATTGACGTTGTCCTACAAGTACAAAGAGGAAGTTACATTGCAAATTCAAATCTTAGGGAAATGATGTGCATGACCTGTGGAACATTACTCGCCTAACTTCTATATCGCATTACTGGAAGACTTAAGCACAGTTCAATTTAATGCAAATATTTAACTTCCTTAACTATATTTCTAGTGATGCTTCTGTGTTTTGTAGCAAACCTATATTTTATAAAATTTTCTCGGACTTTCTAAAATTTTTAAAGGAATAACTACTTTTTTTTCTATTTTTAGAACCGTATGTACTGGACTCTGCAGAAATCCAAACTGGATAGAGAGCAGTTCATTTTTCTTTTGCAATGTTTTTCCTTGAGTACTTTCTACACTCAAGTTTGTGACTCATACAGTCACCAAAGCTATGGGCTCATACTGACCTTTGACAATGCCATGAAAATCAGAAAAAAGTAAAATCAATTGACTCACCAAAAAGAGCTAGGTGACTTATGAGGTGGGGTTTGATAAACCCCTCTTCACAAAAGCAGTTTTATGTATCAGAATCACTGAGCCTTAGCAACATGACTTCACACTTGTGCTACTGTAATGGATTTGGCAGGAAACTATCTGAAGTCGCACACATAACAGAAAAGTATACATTTCTCTTCGTGAAACTCCATTGACAGTGTACAAATTTTGAGAATGAACGATTGGATGAGCTTAAATTAAAATAAATTAATAACAAAAGAAGCAATAAAAAGAAAGGAGAGCTTCAAAATCTTAAAAAATAGGAAAGTAATTAATAATTAAGTAATAATTAATAATAAAATAACTAAAATAATTATTTAACGGGTGATTATTTTATTTTTAATGGATGATTATCATATTTTTTAAGGAACCACTTCATGTTTCTTCATCAATTCAATCTTTAACTGGATCTAGATATTTATTTGCTATTTGTCCATTAAAATTAAACAAACCGAAGAATAAACATTTATCTACGCTATTTGAAATTCACAAAATTGGGAACTCAAATTCATGCATTTTTTTTTCTTTTGAGATTCGTTATCCAGATAAGAAATTCCAATCAGGATATTTATACCTATGTTCTTAAATTGTCAATAGTAAAACGAAAAAAAAAAAAAAAAAAAAACGTGCTTTCTGTTTTCAAAGACTTCTACACATAAACTGACTTTTTTGTTCTCTAAAATATGAGTTGTTTGGTCACGAGTCCTTTTCAAAATCAACGTATTTTTTTCTCTTGAAGCTTTATTCATGATTGTTAAAAAATATGAAGTATTTTTCACTTTTTCATTAAATAAATCTGTGAAATACAGAAACAGATATAACTTTTGTATGCTATTTAAAAAAAATCAAAATTTAAAAAAACTTGGTTGAGATCTACTGATTTTTGTGTCTGTCAGAGGTAATCCAACAGAGAAATTCACAATACCTCTTAAATTGTGCTTCCGAGAAGAAAAGAAACATCAGAAAACAACAAGAATTATCGAAAAGTGCTGATCGAAGCAAAATTTATCGAAAAATCTTTTTGCATAAGAAAAAAAAAGGAAAAATATTTGCAAAAGCACTTAAAAGGAGTGACACTTGAAAGTGCGGATGATGGATCTTTTTCTTCAGTCTCCGCATTTGCTATTTGAGTTTTGTAATGGATGATAAATAGTTAAGAGATCGTTAGTTTGATTAATAGCACCTGAAGTTTTTGCTAAAACTTACCTTCTCTGAAAAGGAAACTCAAAGGTTCATTATTCCAAGAACTTTTGAACTGATTATCTTTAATTGATGCGATTTCCTGTTGACTTTTTCATTTGTAATTGGTATAAGCCAAATGTACTCTTCGGATTAATTATTGTTTTCTCAAAGTATATTTGAATATCTCTCTAAAGTTTTAGTACACTATCATCGAAATATTCACTTGAATGAAATTTAAACGACATTGATTAGATAGATAAATTGAAATGAAGTGTCCCTGGTAGCTTATGAAACGCAGTTTTCCTATTTTAATTCATTTACGCAGTAGGTTCAAAGGCGCAGTAATCACTATCACAAAAATGTAAATATTTTAAAGAAGTTATCTTTATTGCAAACTATATGATATGCTGCGTTTAAAATTCAATACGTTACAAATTGTAGAATTTATTTTTTCCACGATAAAATGACCAGTCTGTGTATAAATAAATATTCAAAAAAATAAACAAATAAATAAATGTAACAGTAAAAATTCATGTTTATGAAAGTCTTGAATTAATGTAAATATGCCTTAATAAACAGTTAAGAAAGACTTTCGACTCTACGTAAAATCAGAATAAGAATGTAACTTAACTAAGTAATAAGAAAAGACATAGTTTATTATGTTACTATATTTTTATGTTAAATTTATACACAGTCGAACCCCACATTAACGAATTTCGTGATTTCATGATTTTTTTTTCTTTCTTTGATTCAATTGAAGGCCAAAATCCATATTTAACGAATAATAAAACCCTAATTAATGAATTATTCTAACAGTTGTAAATTTTATTATTAGTCTGTATTAAAAAAATTGGATGTTTTTTTTAAAATATCTTTTTTGTCCGGTACCGAAAAATAATATTTCTTGAATAAAGCGCATTTCAACGGGACAGGGTGCAGGTGATTCAGGAGAGCAACCTATCTTGTGAGTTTTGAATAGAGAGTTTCTGTTCTCATCTCACTTTATAATGCAATTTAACGATTATGTTACATTCGACGAGGAGTTGTGAAAGCGATGCTTTCGGAGCCAATGAATAGCGATTCTAATGCAAACTCCTGTCAAAACTATTACATTTTCTGTTGCTTCATATTGTACGGAAACTGTGAAAGTAGCAGATTGGGATTGAAACAGTAGTTTCTCCTCTGCATAAAGTCGAAAAAGGAATTCTTTCGATTCGGGGATCAAAAAGATTGTCAAACAACTTACCCAGTTTATAACTGTGCATGGAAACTTAAAAAGCCTATTTGAAAGGCTTCAATTTGTCGCCTACTGACCAGTGTTCTTGCTCCAGTGACACAATCCAGAATGTCAAGCATCTGAACCTTTCTTGTACTAAATTCTCTTCCGAAAGACATACACTTATGGATTGCCTACAAAGAACCATATAGTGTGTTCTCTCTTCTTTGTCTTTGTTCAAAACAAATAATATTTTACATCATTTTGTGCATACACATTAATAGATTATTTAGATCCCGTATTATTTAGATTGCAAATTTTGTGTGTTTGCTAACATTTACTGCACATGAATATATATATATATATATATATATATATATATATATATATATATAT
>BMAV01020579.1:371222-382790 GCA_019973955.1 Trichonephila inaurata madagascariensis | reverse complement strand
TATATATATATATATGTATGTATGTTTATATATATGTTTATATATATGTATTTTATTCTGTATTTATTGTATTTGCATCCGTTTTTTTTCGTTTCTTTTCCCTTTTGATTCCCATTTGTGCCTATATCCTTCTACTTGAAGCTTCCTACTACAATTTATTGAGTATTGATTTACGTTTGTAAGCCTTGTGTTGTACTTATCGGCACACAAGGAGCCTACCTAGAGTCTCAAAAAAAAACATTTATTAGTTAGTATTTTAAGACTTCCAATTAACTGGTGTGTGATCTTTTTCTCTAATAGTATTTTTAGCTGTTGAATGAATGCAAAGCGTGTAATTTCTAACTATTGATATTTTCTGTGTAGAGTTGCTTATTACAGTATTTCCAAAGGGTAAGTGCAAAATTGTATTTTGTTTGGACCCCCATTGGATGAACATAATTTTGGTTCTCGATGAATCCGCTAAATTGAGGTCCTACTGTATATACTTGTCAAAGAAAAGTTGTACAAGTGTTATTGCGGTGTCATCTTAAATTTAAATAGCTTCCAATTTTATTTTAAATTTTGATGTTTATTAATTTAAAGATAAGTGAATTGTTATGGTCAAGAACTCATACACGGCATTTTTTCTGTTGAATCATGAGTTCGAGCCCAGATGTCATCAAAGATCCATCGCGTATAGAGGCTGATGTACGTTAGTCTGTTGAGGTCCTCCCATTAGTATGCTGAAGTTAGAGTAGTATGAGAATGCGATGTCGGCTCCAATGTTGTCCCCTTCCCTCCACCGAGGTTCAAAATTAAAGTTATTTATTGAGATATTAATTCGTACAAATCACTTAATGAGTTATAATGTAGTCAATTCTTTGCGAATCACACAATAAGACACTAGGAAAGAAAATTTGCATTTTTTTCAAGTTAGAAAAAAAATTTATTAGTTTTACAGTTCTGTATATGTTTTATTACACACTTACCGTAAAATCTGGCGTATAACGCGCACTTTCAACACAAAAAATAAGGTCGAAATTTATGGGTTTGCATTATACACCGGGTATAAAAATGATAGCTTTAAAAATAAAAAAAAAAAAGGATGTGCTTACAAAAAATTAAGACTTCTATAAAGATCTGTTAATTTAAAAGAAATGTCATACTTTATGAACTTAAAGGGTTGTTTTTCTAGAAATTTGGTATTTTTTCAAAATCCTTGGATAATACCTCTAATAAAAGGCTTTAAAACATAATAACATTGATAACGTACATCGCAGGCTCCTTCGTAAAAAAAGGGGAGCGCGTTATACGGCGAATATACCTTAAAATTTAAAAAATGTAGCTTGAAAGTTTAGGTATGCGTTATACGCCGGAGGTATATAAGCTTTTCTGTAGTCGATTGTTGGGCGTATGATTAATTAACTCAACATACTTAGTTATTACAGTTAGTTTATCAGTTTCAATGAAATAGTTCTGCTTCCTATGCTAAAGGAATTCACTGAAAATTATCCACATTTAGTTACTGACCCTTTACTTCTATTCATTCTTCGATATAAGATTAAATATCGACATTTGAATTGTATCTGATCTTACAGTTAAAAGTCGCTGTTAAAAGGTAGATTGAATATTCGTTAATCAAGTCACTCAAGTTACCATATGAATTATTACAATTAAAAGCCGCCTTATTGTTTTAATGCCATTCAATGCGTTTTTATTCTTTTCGAATTTAAATTAGCTACCGAGACTTTATGAATGATATTTTATTACATATAATGCATAGATTTACCAATAAAAAGTTGAAAATGAATTTTTCTTAGGTTATTTGAATCACTTCGGTATGACAATAGGCAGAATAATTTGAGAACATATTATTTAAAAAAGAAATAGGATTTTAATAAATTCATGTTTGCGTTCGAGAATAATTTTATTTTCGGAAACGTTATTGAAATCATTACTCCCGGAACAAATAAAAATGTTATTTCGATATGTCTCAGAATATTTATTATCTAAAAATCAATAAAAAGTTTCATTTTTTCCCTCGAATACTATAAAATATAATTATTTTCAAGTATGAGAAAACCAAGTGAAAATGGTATTTTCATTATGGATTCTTTCAAATATCAATTGAGTTATTATTACTTGTTTCAAAATTTCTTTGCAATTTTGTGAAGTATTATTTTAGTCAGTTTTTTTAGTTGGATGTCTGTTTCGGAATATTTTTGGAATAAACCTTTTTTTTTGTTATTAAAAAAAGTGGTATTCTATAAACTCTTTCAATGGTAAATTCAAACAGTTTCCTTTTGTTTGAATATTTTACAAATATGTAATATTAAAAATTAAGTAGTCTCAGATTGTTTTTAAACCATGAAATAGATTTCCTTATGAATACGAGAAGCCATATTCAAAACAAATTTGGGGTATAAATATATAATAAGCTGTTTTGAAAAAAAATTATTTCCAGAATTTTGTTAAAAAATTCTTTTATTTTTATTTTTAGGCTTTGATTGCAGAAACTGAGTATTAATTTACGAGTTTCTTTTTTGAGATAATAGTTATAAAAGTTTATTTATTGTTGATAAGATTATAACTAACCATGAATAGCACTTTTAAAAATTACCAAACTAAGTAATCCTTATTTTATATTACTTAACCATTTCATTGGTTTGGGTGTAATGTTTGAGATGTACTTTGGTAGAGTTTTCGAATTTTTAAGACTGGGTTTTTGAGTGATTGGTTATAAACGAAGCTCTCTCAAAACACAAGAGGGTTAATGACGACATCACATGTAATTTTGAATCACGGTCAAATAGCGAAGTCGACATTGTCAATTTTTTCTTACAGAAATATATATATTTAAAATAATTCAACTATTTTGTGAGCAATTTTTAAGAAGATAAAAAAATTGTGAAACTTATTAATGTAATTTTAAAAAATAATTCGGCATATTTGAAACGATTTCATTTGGTCTCTTTGCTGGTGGGATGAATTAATACCATTGTTGCAATCAGTCAATGGATTGATGAAGAAACATATTGCTATTTTAAAATCACATTAATTGATTTAACTCTGATAAAGTAGTGACAGGAAAAATACAACACTACAACAAACAGAGGCGTGTATATGACAGTAATATACAAGGGCATTATTTGTTGTTCTATAGCTCTCATCTATATATATAAAGGAGAAAAGCGACTCACTTACTCATCACGATGTCTCCGGAACTATTAAACCTACAGATTGGTAGGCAGATTCCCTTCATGGAGTAGAGATCCGCTAAGAACGAATTTTGCGAAAATCGAATCCCAAACGGTATTAAGGAGTTTAAGGAGCATTACAAATAATTATTTCCATTTTTAAACTATTAGATGTACAGTCTTGAAATTTAGTAAGTAGATTAGTATCATAGAGTAGAGATCTGCTACAAAATGGCTTTACGAAAATCAACCCCAAGGGGCGTAGCGGGTGCTTAAGGGGTGTTACACATAATTATCTCCATTTTAAACTATTAGACTACAGACTTGAAATTTGGTAAGCAGATTAGTTTTATGGAGAAGAGATACTCACACACTACAGAATGGTTTTTACAAAAATTGTCCTGAAGTGGAGTTGAGGGGATTAAGGGACGTTATACATAGTTAATTCCATTTTTCAACTATTTGCCGTACAGTTTTGAAATTTGGTAAGCATATTCCTTTCGTAGAGTAGAAATCTGGAACAAAACTGATTATACGAAAATCGATCCCAAGGGGTGTTGCAGGGCTTAAGGGACGTTATACATTATTATTTCCATTTTTAAAATATTAGACGTACTGTCTTGAAATTTGGTAAGCAGATTTCATTTAGTAGAGATACACTACAAAATGAGTTTTACGAAAATCGACCCCCAAGTGGCATTACGGGGGCTTAAAGGGCACTACACTTAATTATTTTTATTTTTAAACTATTAGACATACAGTCTTGGAATATGGTAAGCAGATTCCTTTCTTGGTGTAGAGATTCACTACAAAATGATTTTTACGAAAATAGACACCCAAGTGGCGTTGCGGGGGATTGATGGGAGTCATAGGTAATTATTTCCCTTTTTAAACTGTTAGATCTACCTGCTTCAAAATTGCAAATCATGTTCCTTTCATGAAATAGAGTTCCTCTAACAAAGAATTTTTTCGAAAATAGATGACCAAGGGTTGCTGTGAAGGGTCAAGCGGGGGTTATAGAAAATAAATCCTGTTTTCGAATTGGTAAACCTACAGACTTGAAATTTTTAAGCATGTTTCTTTTGTTGAATAGAGATCCACTAAAAATGGATTTTATGGAAATCGACTCCTGGGGGGAGTTGAGGGTTACTGGGTCATACTGACAAAAAAAAAATTCCCGTTTTCCAGCTACTAGGACTATAATAATGAAATTTGGTTTGCATGATTCTTTTGTTGAATTGAAATCCGCTAAAAATGGTTCTTTTGGAAATCGACTTTCAACGTGGTTACGGAGTGTATTGATAATAAAAATTTCGTTTTCACTCTATTAGATTTAGACTTGAAATTTGGCACGCATGTTTATTTTAAGGAGTAGAGATCCACTGAGAATATTGGTTTTGCTGAAATCTACTTGGGGTCGAATCTTATTGGGTTACGAGAGCGCAATAAATCAGTCTACTTCTATTTCAGAGATTATTAGAAATTATTAATTAGAAGTTCTGTCCTTTTTATATCAAAAGGCAAGAGTTACAGATCTAAGTATATGTTTCAATACAATCGAATTCTTAATGCAAGAACTTGGATATCAATAATTTATATATATATAAACAGTATATTTTTATACATCATGATATATCCAATGAAGCGGGTGGGTAACGGCTAGTCTATTTATAGTCTTGGTCAACTGGAAGCTGTTAAAATCACATGATTTACCGTAAAATGTTTTCTAATTGGTACGAATACGAGTATTGAGCAAGATTGTATCATCCTCTTTTTTTGAACATTACCGTTTCAATTTTTTTGTAGATAAAATTGTGATTATTATGTGTTAGATAGATAAATGGAAAATAAATTATCACGAGAAGTCTTGGAGGGCTCAGGACGGTTTTAAGTTAAAATTCCTCGAGATAAAATGTAAGTGAATTATTACATCTATAAATCCGATGCCTTACTTATTTTTAAGAAATGCATAAAAAATACGGTTAATAGTATCTGATATGCATGAAAATTAAATTTTTTTAAAAAAATTGGTTTAATTGAAAAAAAATCTTTGTTGAGAAAAAAAAAGTTGTTTGGCACTTCAAATGCTTTTTCATCCTAAAAAGCGCAAGTAGAAATTACGAGCACAGTTTGACCTTTAGTATAAATTCTTTTAAAAGTCAAATAGATATCCCATACATAAAAAGAAATCTTTATCAAATAATCTCAAATATTCCAAATTAAAATTAGCCATCTTGAACGAATTCGACACATACACTCTGTGGGCTTTATTTCTTACCTAAGTTAGGTACTTTATTTTATTTTGTAACACAATTAGTGTTATAAGAATTAAAGGATTCTTGACGGAAAGAACAAGAACTAATCAGCAAATATTTGAGTTCGTGTAAAGATAAATTAGATGCAGATTACACGGTAATTTTTTACTGTTTGTAGCAATGGAAAAAAATAGGTTCTTCAGTTCCTTTGGTTCTTTCTAAATTCTTACTTTTACTTCGAATAAATCGAAGCTAATTTTTTGGTATAACTCTGAATGAACAAATTCTTTTTTTATACACAATAGCTAATTTTCTATACGTTTTTTCCCCTCACAAACAGATTAAGTCTTTTGTGATATCATGTTACAGCAGAAATTTAAAACGGAGCAAAATAAATGAATTTATTAGTTACAATGTGAACAGTTCACACTGATTAGAAACTAATTAATAAACATATGCTTTTAATCCGAAATGTGTTAAAAGAACTTAACATCAAATTTTTTCTACCAGAAATTAGGTTGAAGTATCAAGTTAAACTCATATTATTAAATAGAAAAATGTCAGTAATATTGATCAAGATTATATCAAACTCAGAAAATGGGATGAGTATCATTTATTAACTATTATGTATTGCTTTATAAAAACTATTTGTAAAAATTCCATTTACTCTTTCTTTTGAAAATTATTATCAGAGTTTAGAAGAGCATAAATTTTTATACTTGAGAAAGTATGATGTTTTTTTACACTATACATTCTCAACAGGAAACTGTATTGCTACTTATACAAATTTATTCCCCCATAAGCATTAAGTCAGCTTGATAATTCAGCTTCAATCAGTAGATTGAAAGGGCTTCTAATCTGAAGGCTTAGCTGTTTCTCTAATGAGTTACACGAAATCATATTTCTAGGCATTAAACAATTTATATCTTAAATAGGGCTTATTACAATGAATTCCGCTTCTATGAATGATCTCAGTTATAATGTAAGCCACTGGTCAAGTTTTTCTGGAAATGACAACAAAAAGAAACTCAGTTACTTTGTCTCTTAATTAAAATGTGCTTTTAAGGTATCCGACTACGTTCGGAACCGTGATTTTGCAAAAGCGTATAAATGGATAATATTAATGATATTTAGTGTCCCTTAGATTAGAAAATGTATATAAAATTGTTTTAAGAATAGTATTACAATAAAAAATTATTTAAGAACAATATTTTGGCAAAAAATGAACATAAAATGACCAATTATCAAAATATTCTCCTTTTGTGAAAACAGAGAGGAGCAATTTTAAGAAAAAAACGCCGATAATTATTTCAATGGGTGGTAACTCTGAAAATAATGTGAATTTCTCAAAAATCCTTGTTCAGACTCTCTGGAGAAGTCTTTACTTTATATAAGCGCGCGCGAAATATTATTATTTTAGAAGCATTTTTTATAAAAGGAGAACATTTGAAAAAGATTATTCTAAGTTAGTTTTTTGCCAAAATATTGTATTTAAATAATGTTTTTGTCTAAATGTCCTTAAAACAATTTTATACATATATTCTAATCTAAGTGGCACTAAATATCATGAAAATTATTCATTTATGCGCTTTTTTAAAGTCATGGAAAACATCTAAGATGCAATAACGAAATTGACACAACTTTGGACCATAAATATATTGGAATAACTTTCCTTAAGTAATATAAGCTAATTTAAACTATTATCTGAAATAAAATTAACTTAAATTAAAATTGTTATAATGCATGACGATTATCCAGTAGTATATTATGTAAACAGCAAAATAATAATGGCTCTTTGCGATGTTACCATCACGCTAAAACTGGTTACAAATAAGTGGCTAACAAAGTATCTCCATAAACAAGCAAATTCATTCTTGACACGCACATAATACAAGGTTTATTTTTTAGATTCATGATCAGATTTTCGTTTATATGCGTTTTCAAACTTTTACAGACCTTTTAATTGTTTCTAGAATAGTTTCATTGCAGGCATCTATATTAGACAATTTTTACCTTTATTTATATATTTGAGTTAAGTTCTTTTTAAATAATTCATAACTTATTTATTCCAAAACACATTTGATAGAACTTTAATAATAATCAGAAATGCTACGTTTTCATACAGAAATATTTTTGACAAAAATCCTAATTCTTAATAGATTATACCTGGTATTTAGGGTATTGATAATAGGTTTTAAATATAAACATTTTGAGAAAAAAAACCGTCTCGTCACCCTTAGTACAACATTTGATATTAAAGAAATGCCACTACGACATACATATGTGTATATGTATGTATATTTTATTGAATATATATTTGAAAATATATATGTAAATCTGTACGTAAATATTTATGGAATTAACAAACTAAGAAAATATATAGATATAATATATCGAAAATAATTGCTGCCCCATGCAAAATGTTTTTGAGCAAAATATGCATTAAAAATGCATGTATTATAGTATGTCTTTGTCGTTGAATATTACAAGAGTAGATCTCTATTTATTCATAGAAATCTGTGCACTTGGGAGAGCATTAACGGAAGTATTATGCTATATTTATTAGCATATAATAACTATAAATTCATACGTAAACTATTTGATTCATTGATAGTAATATATCTCAGTAAAAATATTTTTCATCTAGTATTATCAAAGAACGAATATTTAACCTATAATGAGACTTTATTTATATTTAATCTCAAATTTTGTCATAATACGTTTTTGTTTGAATTCATTAACCTTTGTAATGAAACCGAAGTTTGTATGAATGTTGAGCGGGGAAATAAATTAACGAACATTTTAAAACTCAACTTTTATTCAATCAAATTCTTTGTATATACATTTTTTAACGGAAAAAATCGTGGAAAGTGAAATAACCCCCTGAACTTTAGTCAATAATAACAAAAATTTACTTAACTAACATTGTGGAAGCCTTGAATCACATCCAGAAGAGTTCCAAATCATTTGAAAATACAACAGTTTTAATCTAACTCACCAATAACAAATATCCAAAGACTTTCTTTACACCTACAATCGCAGAACCTCTCCTTATACAATAACAATCTCGACATCTTCTCCTATTCAACTTTCAACCCCTTTGAGGCAGTGGTGCCCAGCCCGTGGGCTACGGACCGATACTAGTCAGTGGATCAGATGGTAACGGGCCACCAAAGAACTATTAAATTATTTTCATTTTATTTACTATAGTGTTTTTCTCTCGGGTTTGTGCAATTGTTCACAAAAATCACTTCATGTTCCATGTTAAATCACTTTACATTTTTTTTGGTGTAATTGTATTTTATTCTGAAGGCATAGTTAAATACAATTAAATTAAAATTATTAAGTCAAAACAATCTAATATATAAACACTCAACGTCCCCCCTCCCCCTCTCCTTCAGCCGGTAAAATTATCAAATGTTGTCCGGCGATTTAAAGGTTGGGTAGCCCCACTTTAAGGTATATCTGACCTAAGCGAACGTAATCTGCCTATATCATGGTTCCTTCACAAGGTGAAGTAATATAAAGGTGATCGATTAAAAAATCTATGGAAGAGATTTCCCAAGAGGAGAGTTTGAAAATGCTTGGAGAACCTGCTACAACTTGTTAAAGAATAGCGCAATGGATGGATGGTCAATTTATAACAAGGGATAGAAAAAATGGAATTTATAATTTAAAGTAAAATTAATTAATAATTGATTTTATAGAATATAACAGAAAAATAATTTTAAAATACATATACTCCGCACTTTGGTATTAGTAAGTAAAATGTTGAAAAAAGAGCCATCAAAAATAGTAATCGATTAATTACAAAAGCTAATAATTAAAAAATTAATATTAAATTGTTATTTAAAATTGTTTATTGAAAATACTAAAGAAATATTTTATTATTTAATACAGTTGATTTTGGATTTGAATTTTCACACGTAATTGATTCTTACATTTAAATTTTGTGTGATTTCTTTAGATGAAATAATTACGAGATTTTCGTTTCATGTCATATACTGACTAACATAATTCTCATAAGCCTTTTTTGTTTCTGATAATTACAAATGCTACGATCTTATTTAAGTTTCCCTCCGCACAAACAAATAGTTGTGCTTACTTGTTTGTCAAAAGGAGTAATAGTAAAAGCATTCAGGTGCATCTAAAACAATGTGATTAACTTCAATAAACGACAGCTCATGTATTAGAGAGTACCTGAAAATATATACGTATGAGCTATATACAATGTTTATTTTCTTAGCAGAATAATAATCGCACACAAAATTGTTTTTATATTGCTGCAACTATTTCTTAAGAAAAATAGAATTTTCTAAAAATCACACATTTTTATTGAACGCAACCATTTCAAATATCATTCATCTGAATTCGTATAGATTTTAATACAAAAAAGATCACTAAAAATCTACAAAAGTATCGACACTCTTAAAGCAAAATGTTAATATCTAGAATTCCAAAGAAAAAAGTACTTTACTGGAAATTGAAGTTTATAGAACGACCGAATATCTGTAGGAATCATTCGTACCAAGAAGGTCATCTCTGCAAAACTCATTGATTTTAAAATTTTTATTCTTATTGGCTTATAGTAAACCCCATTCAACATACCGAGTTTACAAATGGCAAATGACATGATCCTAATCGAAATGGGATATCGGCTATCCAGCGGCGACTTCAATCTCTACTACTTATGGATATGAATAAAAGATTTCTAGAAATGAAGAAAAAAATTTCCCTCGGCACTATGCTAAAAATAAACAAGAAAATGTCGAGTACAAACAAAAGTTATTCCAGTCATAAAAGTTTTGCATGTATCTTTCGTATCAGTGTTTGAATTCATTTGAAAGACAATATCAAAGAAAATCATGCTATCTCAGAAATATTTTATCCATGACCTATCATATTAAGAAATCCTAGGAATTGTTTATTCTGTATATTTCAAATGTCTTTTTCAGATTAAGGCATTTAGTTTCAAAGTTATCTATCGCAACTCAATAAGGAATGAAATGGCTCTAAAAACTTTGAGAAAAAAATAATATTGCTTTTTGGGAGTGGGAAGTTAGTATTTGAAAAACTAACATAATCTCGCCATTAGTTTCAGATTCTTGCAATAGTAATAATTGTAACACAGGGGAATTATATAAGATGTTAAAAATTTCTTATTATTACTTTGATTTCTTTTATAGAATGTATTTTGAACTTAAACAGGAAACAAATGGAAACATTCTGCTTTCACTTATTGTAGTACGATATAAAGAAATATCGACACACATGAGTCAAAGGGAAATTTTTTTAAAAATTATTTTCTGATTATTTTCTGAATTAAAGACTAAGGATACTTTGGAAAAATATATTATCTTGGGGAAACTCACAATATAGAAAGCAAAATTTTCCATCCTGTTCTAATTTCTTTGTGAAGGATACAAGCTTAATTTAATTTTTAAGTACGTGAAAGTCTTAATACTAGTAATGGAATTAATAATTTGTCAGTATCCGATACATAAGACTGTTGTTGTATAAAGTTGTATCATAATTTCACTTTATAAACTCAGCCATGTCAAGATTTTGAAGGTCCATTAGCTTTATAGTTAATCAGTTGCATTATTCCAATGAATTGTGTCTCCAATTCTTAACATTAGAGATTCGAAGCCCTATTTCAACCAAATTATAATGATTTTTATCAGTGATAAAGGTATTCATGGAAAAACGCAGTATATATTTGAGTTTCTGCTCCCCTTTTTCTCGAAATTAAATCTCTGATGTATATGAGACACACATATTTCTATAAAACGGAATTCAGTTTAAAATCATCATAATCAGCTTCATTCAATATATGAACTGAAAAGAGATTAAATTAGAGATATCTGTCTAATATGGTATAGCACTTCATTTCTGGTTGATGTTGACCTCTAAAAATATCCCATAAATCATGATGATTTAATGGAAAGGAGTTAGAGGGTCACACATGTCTCTTAATAGCATTCTAGATACCCTCGATAAGATTGAGATCAGATGATCTAGAGGCCTAAGAAAGCTAGGCCATGTCTGTAGTTTTTACCTAACTACTCGGATCCGATAGCATGATGCATTGTTTGGTTTTAGAACGAGGTCCCCAGTAGGACTCTGAAGACGTACAG
>BMAV01020579.1:350724-371122 GCA_019973955.1 Trichonephila inaurata madagascariensis | reverse complement strand
TTTTTTTGTATCAATACATTGAAAATTAAGGAATATGCATAAACAAAATCAATTTGGGGAAATTTAATCCGTTAGAGCTAATTAATTAATTAAATATATTCAACTTTAAAATTAAATATATACACTGCTCACTTAAAATAAATAGTCAAATCGTTTTCTACGGTCTTCATTAACATACGAAAAACATAAAACACTCAAACTTTGATATTAACTACTTTTTCAGGACAAAAATGATAATCTTCGCAATCCACTGAGAACGCCGTCAGCTGAAAACGTAATTTCTGCTATAAAACTGTTCGCCTTCCCCGCTAAAATACTCATCATAGAACCCGTGCTGCCATATATCTTGGAAGAGAGGATTTTAAAGAATATTTCTGCTAAGTATTGTCAGAATATTCTTAAAAATGTTTATTCTATGCAATTTTAAATTGAGTGGTAATAAGTACTGTCGGTAGATAAAGGGTTAAATAGTTTCTTCCAGGAGCGGGGAGGATTATTCGTGGTTGTATTTTGCCATCGGGGTTTATCAACGTGAATCTGGACGACTCATTACTTCAGAGGACATTTTTCCACATTAATAAGGTCCAGTGGTGAAGTTCCCGTACAAATTTTTGTGTATGGTTAAGTACGGTGAGCGGGTGTATTCTTGTACGGTTTGGTATTTCATAACAAGGAGATGATTTGGGGTTGGTACGATTTCTAACACTAACTTGTGTAAATGCATTAAATTGACGAGTGATTCTTTACCCTGTGGCCTGTCTATCCTCTATTACAATGCAAGTTATCACACGATGATTTGGCGGGATGTCTTAACTGGAATAAAAGTACCAGACATATATATAAGCTTTATAGAGGTTTGGTCTAAAAGCTATACTAGACCTATAATGACTATTCACTAAAAAGCTGGAGGTTCAAGAACCAGTTTAATATCTCCTTGTCTTGTTTAATCGTAGTCTTTTTATATTTTTCATTTACTATAATCGTCGTGTTTGATATCGTGAGCTCGATGTTTGGTTATTCTCAAAGTAGAGAAAATTTCATACTGGGTCATAAAATTAGAAAAATTTTCACAAATGGAAATTGCATTATATTCACCATCTCCAAAGTTGCTGTTTTAAAAGAGAAATTTTCTTTCTTAGAAATTAGGTTGATTGCGTGAAATGAAAATAAGTCGAGTAAAAGGAAAATTCTTTTTTGTCTAACTCGTGTTGAATCAAAGCCTTGTAAAAGAAGTTTGTGTAAAAATAGAATTGAGTGTATTTGGTTTTCTCAAGCAGAAAATGAGCAAAAAGTACAGCATTTTCAAGCAGATCTTCCAATTTTTCTTTTTTAACCACTGAATCACCGATATCAAAATAAATCTCAGAATTGGGAACAAAATGTATGTAAATTGAAAATACAAATAAAAACAATAATTAACTGAATAGGAAAAATTTCAAATAAAAATTACGACGCACTAAGAATGTCATTGAGCTAAGATTAAATCAAAGAGAGTTAAATTATATTATTAAAAATTTATAACCTACAGTCTGAGATTTTAATGTAATTCTTCTAGTTAGAAAAGGTTTTATAAATTCAAATTTAAGATGAAAAAATTTGAAATTTTTTAACTCTTCAAATGTAAGGGGTCTAATAAATAAATACCATAATTTCATAAAGCGAAATTTAAAATATTTAATTATTCCTTATATATATGTGTGTGTGTATGCGTGTGTGTAATAAAACAACCCACAATGTGTGAAAAATAAAAAAAGCTTGAAAAAATACAATATATTTTGTAGTAGAAAAATTATAAAACCGTTGTAAAAAAGTATGTTTATTCACTAGAATTTAAATTCCTGTTACAAAACATCATACATTATTTTATCTATCAAACTATTTTCATAAACAATGCAAGTTTGGACTTTTAGAAATCTTAAAAGATAAATATAATATAACTTTTTCAGTTGCTTTTGATTTGCAATCATTAAATATTGCGTGATTACATATGAGCCCAACTGGAAAACCTGTGAGTTCCTGGAATAGAACTCACCTGAAAAGGTTAAAATTTCAGACAAAGTGTTGAAACATCTGAACAATATTTACACATGCAATGACATGACTTAAAGAGTCTCGCAAATCGTAAATATAACCACATATTTTCCAGCAGTAAATGTCATTGATTCGGAAATTAGTTGATTATAGGAAATTGTTCGTAAAACTTCAAAACAGTATTAATCTATTCAATTATCGTATTATAGATATATTAATCATGAGTTTTGCAATCAAATTAATGTCGTTTAAATATTTTAAGTACATATATAACTTTGAAATGGTATAAAGAGTACATAATTGATGGGCTCCTCTGGAATAGAATTATGGCAATATTTGTATGAATTCATTATTGGAGGAATTCTATTGAACGTCGAAATTGTATCCAAGGGGATAGATAATGCGAGAAAATAAATGTTCAATGGTAAGTTACTGAAACCTGATAAAACATTCAAAATTCATGTGCAGTATAGAAAATTTGTTAAAATAGTAATAGTTTGAAATTCAAATTTATGAATAATTAAACAGAATAGATATTCAAAAGTGTTTCAGTTATAAATGCCAATAAATGCTATTCGAGACTCTGGATAAAAGTTAACAATTGCTTATTAATAAAGAATATTGACTAATTAGATAAATTTGTATGCAGTGTGATGTAAATAATTATGGTATTGCATGAAATAAATTTTAAAAAAGCGCTCTTAAAAAATAATAATTAACTAAAATTTTAAAATAAATTTTAATTAATTATTTTTTTGAGTAAAAATTTAAAGTTAACGTCCAAGTAATAATTACTTGAAAATTTATTATGAGACTGTTTTTGGAATTGGCACTAGAATTGTAAATATATATTATGCAGTTTCAGCATAATATCATAAGCAACCATAAACTTTTATTGAAAATATGAATAGTATAAAACCTAGAAACTCATTTATACATTAAGTTTTAGTAAACCACGAAGAAGAAATGTTACGAATTTATATCTTATTACTGAATCTGTTTAATACTAATACTATTCTAGAACTCGGTGATATTTATTTTTAAATATTGTAAAAATTATATACTCTTATTGTATCGGTGTTTTTCTAATTATATATATCAGTACAGTTAGAGAAAAAAACAATGTATGGAAGAAATATTTACAATAAGCAATAATATATACAAATAATATTAACTTTTCTTTCAAAAATAATATATACAAAACATTTTTATGCACTATGAAAATTCATTTATTTTCACTAGTTTCTTATAAAGGAAAATTTTTTCGCATCTATATCTGATTAACTCTAAGATAAATTATAAAAAAAATGAGGAACAGAATGTTCATGTATGATTATGATTAAAAAATATTAGAAACGTCGAGTATTGCTTTTTACCGCTATTTTAGTGAAACATATAGAAATGAATGGAATTTGGCAGAAAGTTTTATTGCTAACTGTATCTAACAAAAAAATTTAACTTGATATCTCCGAATTATATTTGATAATTTAGGATTGCTTAAATATAACGAAAGAAGATTATTTGAGCGTAATTCATTCATCGTTACTTAGAAATTCATCTGTTAGCGCAAGAAAAACTAACCGTAACTACTTATCAATCATTACATTAACAGCACGCTGAAGTTTAATAAGTCACGCTAATTCAGATATAAAAGAATCCAACCGGCTTTTCGAAACACCTGATTCAAATCAAATTTTAACACCTACGGGCAAATGGTGTTGAAACTCTAAACTAAACCGGTTGAATTTAAGAGACGTACCTAACTTGAAGATCATTCGCCGTAAAATTATTCGTCCGAGTTTGTTAATTTATTCAGAAAGAAGATGTTTATTAACGAAAACAACATCTCAAAGTTTTCAAGACTCCACTTCCCTATCAACTGAGTCAAAATCACGAATATTTAACAAATTGCAACTTCTGCGTGAACATAGTTCAATAGTGGAATAACATCACGTTTAGATAGGCACGTCTTAGATATTAAGCTAAGACTTGCTATTTTCGTATTTTTATTACCTTTATCAGTATGATCTCACGTCTTTGGAGCATCAAGTAAGGTGCATACTTTTCCAGTTCATTTTTGAAGAAGTTTGTTAGACATTACAGCTTTCTTCTTTTAAGTATTATTATTATTTTCCTTTCTATCCATCGTGATCATTATCCTTCTATGAACGGGAAAAATAAAGTTTTCTTCTCTGCCATATGACTGAAATTGGATTTTTTAAAAAATGCCGTAACGATGAGAAATAGAATAAATGTTTCAACCATTTGTCGAATTTGTCATAGCTTCAAAAACTAAAAAAGCAGTTTATTTTGAAATGAAATTTTCCTTTTTATTTTGAAATCCCTTTTCTTTCCTTTAGTTGAGGGGAGGTAAAAAAGATTTGTGAATTGAGTTAGATACAAGTGAAAGGCTTACTGAGGAGGGAAACGTAAAGAAGCGTATTGGAAGCCTTTGATGCAGAGATTACGACTGATTACTGGAATGAGAGATAAAGCAAAACATGAAAACAATTGGATAAGACAGGAGATTATATTGAGAGAAGGGAAAGTTATAAATGAAGGGTGAAACAAATATTTTATGTATGTAAACCTTAAAAATATTTGGTACACAAACAGAATTTGTGCATTAGTTCATAATTTTAGATTTAGATTTGGTTGTAAAATAATTAAATTTTAGCTTTGAAAGAAATATTACGTTTAGGAGTATTTAATATTGTATAAACACAGGTGATATTAATACCTAAAAAAGTATAGAATGGTACTGTGTTATATATCTCTTCATATATATATAATTATATTAACATAAAGCACAAAAATGATGGCTTAGTATTAAATATATGCTATAAATCAAACTGGAGTAAAATTCTAGAAATGAGAGAACACCTGGAACATAAGACTTATCAAAGAAGAAGAAAAAGTCAAAGAATCAGAAGTATGTTTTCGCTTCTCTCTCTCCTTATGTATATATTATTATTATCTTGATAGTTTGTCTGAGGTGGGGGGGGGTACTTCGAAATGGAATTTTAATAGAAAATGCAGTTGATTTAATTTTATTTAGATTTTAATAATGTATTCTTTTTTCTTACAAAATGTAAAGCAATTTTAATTAATAATAGTAAAATCACGTAAGGGATTAATTAATAGAAAAATAATTTTCCTTAGCCAATGTACAAGAGTATTTATATGAATATGTTTTATAATTAAGAAAATAAAACTCCAAATACATGAAGATCAAACAAACAACTAAATCATCAATTTTATATTTTCATTTTCTTATTGTTTTTTTCTTTTAATGCATTATGCACGATCTCATGATTTTTAACTTCTAACATTATATCATTTAGGTAATTTAATGAGCGAGAAAGATCTTTTTTTAAAGAAATGGATCGTAGTTCGAAACATATTTCAATAATACTACATCCCAGTTAAATTGTTGTACATTAAAGAATTTCTATAAGCCTAGTTTTTATAATTTCGATTAATCATTTTGCATGTACTTTGTCAACAATAATTAAAATGATGATGACGTTAAAACTCTTTGGCTGATAAATAATTACAAATTTAAAGAAAGGAGCTTCATCATTTTTCTTTAAGAGAGTAAAGGGTAATGATTACTCTTTAATTTTACAAACGATCAAATTTTTACACACGCTCTTAAGGAATCCGACTACGTTCGGAACAATGATCTTAAAAAAGTGCATAAATGGATAATTTTCATGATATTTAGTGTCACTTAGATTAGAGTACAAGTATAAAATTGTTTTAATGACATTTTGACAAAAAAAATTATTTAAATACAATATTTCGGCAAAAAATTAACTTAGAATAATTTTTTTTCCAAATGTTCTCTTTTTTTGAAAAATGCTTCTATTATAATAATATTTTGCCTGTATATAGCTCAGACCTCTGTACAGAGGCTCAACTAGAATTTTTGAAATATATAACTTAGAAGTGGGTTTATCCATATTTTACGACAACAGAGGGGAGCAATTTCAAGGAAAAAAGCCAATAATTATTTAAATTGGTGGTAACTCTAAAAATAATGAGAATTTTTCAAAAATTCTAGTTGAGCCTCTGTAGAGTGGTCTGAGCTATATACAGGTAACATATTATTATAAAGAAGCATTTTTCACAAAAGGAGAACATTTGGAAAAAAGATTATTTTAAGTTAATTTTTTTGCCAAAATATTGTATTTAAATATTTTTTTTGTCAAAATGTCCTTAAAACAGTTTTATACATGTATTTTAATCTAAGTGACACTAAATATCATGACAATCATCCATTTATGCGCTTTTTTAAAATCACGGTTCCGAACGTAGTCGGATACCTTAATATAATTTTCAGAACAAGTTTGAAAACTATTGATTTTCTTCTCTTTATATTTCCTCGGATCGTTAAGATATCGTATATCCTTTTGCTCCCAGTAATTCTTTCTTTAAATGATGGTTAACCTCTGCCGTTGCTGAATAATTAATATCGATCTTGCATGTGACATTACATCTCAACAGTAATTTTTCTCTGCCATTCCCAAGAGTTAAATCATCAGTCGTGGAGTTCATCAGCATGAAGGAAAAGGCACAGATTTCGGGAATTTTTGCTAAGTGTGATTTTTCATCCTACCTTATAATGTAAAAACAATAAAAAAATATTTGAAAAGCGAAATCATTTTCTGTAGGATGATTAAAAAGTCAGAAGCATATCAAAATTACAAATTAATCAAATTACTAAGAAATCGAAAGATTTGTTTAAAGTTTGTTTTTTTTTGTCGTTTTTTCTGTAACATTAAATCTATATATTAAACAACACACACATAACTAGTTTGAGATACATAATATAAGTGATTTATTTTGACGTCATTACACGAAAAATACGAATTTAAAGCAAGAAACCTAATTTTGACTTTTCTTTCGAGAAAGAAGCATAGAAATCGATGTAGCACACATATCCAACTGAAATAAAGAGTTTTCATGCACAATAAAATTATAGCTCCTTTGACTCTAGGGAAAAAAACAATTGAAAGATCATCATTTGTTGACTGATAGTTATTTTTAATGATAGAGTTTTGCTGTATATGTGTAACAAGTGAAAAAAAAATGAAAATTATCTTTGTCATATATATAATAATATAAAACTAAAGACATTTAAGTAATCTTACAAAAAAGATGGCACAGTTAACTTTTCTAAAGACATAAAACATTGAATTGACATTCTGAGAAATTTTAGTTATTTCGCTAAGAGTTTTTAATATCAATATATAAACAAAAAAAAAATACTTTGCTCCGCGGTAGAGAGTGGTCAAGAACTCGTGACTACAGCGTTGTCGAGTCTAGAGTTCGAATCCTGATTTCTCTGAAGACACGCCATGTAGAGGAGCTAATGTGTGTTCAGTCTCCCGTTCTCGTGGTGTTCCATCTCAGGTATCCTCCTCGTTACTGAAGTATAGCTCAAAATTTCGAGGTCCGTCGTCACTAGCCCTCACTTTCCCTTAGAATTGGACGTTAATAAGCGCTCATTCTGCAATTCTCTCTAACATGAATATAAAATATTATTTTCAAGAATTTTATTCTTTAATTTCACATGCACATGGTATGTAAAACAAAAGGATGCAATTTTACGCTGTAACTCAACAATATAGTTTTGAATCTTATTCAAATTAAGTGTAGGTTAGTATATTACGGATAAAACAAGTACGTATTTTAGCGTATTTTTTGTAATGCATTAATACAGGATTACGAAAAATGTTTTTAGTATATAAAGTAGGTCAGGTCACACATGAGCACAGACTGCCAAACAATGCAATTCCCTGAGAAGTATCATAAATAACATTTTTTCTTTATTTATTTAAAAATATTAGTTCTGAAAATAAGTTTATAAAGTATATGTCTAAATTTTTATATAAATGAAGACATTATATCACATTTATTTCATACTTGAGCATAAAACTTTTTCATTCAAAATATCTTTTCCACAGCATTATCCTTTTCTTTAAACATCATTCTTTAACGATGTATTACAGTATGAAAAATATATTACATAATTTTGAGTTTTGTACAATTTGATTAAGCAGACATAGCACTAAAGATATAAGATCTATAAATACTGAAAAATCTCACGATTTTTAATGTTTTAGAATTTGAAGAGCTTGAAAATTTTACTTAAGACATTAATATTCTTCATTTTCCTTTTTGTCAAATATTTTATAAAAATTACTGTGGATTATTAAGCATCCTTTATGTTTTCAATAGTTATGTATAATTAATCATATTTGAATAATAAATCTAGAACTAACATGCATTGTAATATATCACATTTGAAGAACATATTTCTCGTAGAGTGTGACAAGTTTTTCTGAAAAAAGGATATGATCTATTTCTTTAGATACATTTTTCTATTGCACACATTTGTCAAAAATTACGAGTTTTGAAGACAAGGAGACTAAAAAAGACATCTGTAATAAATTTAATAATTGTCATCTCAGTAATTGATAAAAACTACACGTTTGTTAAAGACTCTAAGCAAACTGAATTACGACATAAATAAAGAAAATATTTTTCAACTCAGTGTAATTAATTAGCTTCTAAAAAAGGATATTTTTTGAGGTTCACTTCATGCAACGGATTTCTCATTATTAAACGAGTCTTCTGAGTTTTTATTAATGTCGTACATTTAAACTAATTGGGGACAATTGACAGCAAATTTCGTAATTTTGAATCTCGGTCAAGTAATGAAGTCAGCACCGTAACCACCACCTTATTCTCTCGAATCTTTTACACCGAAATGAGGAATTTAAGCTTCGACTGATGGAAAGCGTGCATCAGCCTCACTACAATCGAGCTCATTGCTTGAAAGAAATAAACCTGACCTCAAATTCCTGACCATGACTACATGAAATTATCCAAATATTCGAGTTTTCTTGAATTATCTTCAAAAAATGGGGAATAGGGTAGTAATGAAACGGACAGGCCTCTTTTAGGCACTTAATATGGGATCGATTCAATTATGATGTGATATACAGGTTTAGCGAAATTAAACTTCCGTTACTCAGAGAGCCCTGGAGGCCATTCTAGTAGTCTGAAGAAAAATATATTTGGGCAACAGAGATTTCAGAATATGCAATCGAGGTTTCTGAAATGAAAAAAAATTGAAAAAATAGACACTAGATGGAGCATATGGCGGCGAATACTGCTCTTGAACTCCAACGTAGTTGTCAAAAGCTCCCGGTAAACGTTATCTTTCAAAAAGCCCCAACTATAGAAGTCAGAAGACGTGAGATTGGGTGATCGTGGAGTCCAAGCTTTTGAGAAAGATCGGACCATCATTTTACCATCATTGAGTGAAGTTTACTTTTTGTAAACTACTATGGGTTTTTAATGAATTACTTCTAAAAGTTAAAAGTAATTGGCTTTTTAAGATGAGAAAAAAAAAGAAAAAATTATTTTTTTCTGGAGCTTAAAATTGTTCGTGGAACAATTTTTTTAAGCAAATGGACTAATGAATGAAACTAATGGACAGAAACTGCAAAATGTTCTTTAAAAATTTTCGATCGAATGTACTACCTCAATGAAACTGCATCGGATAAAAAAAGGAGATACCTTAAGTCTAAATTGCAGCAGAATGAAAGAAAAAAACTTCATGTGCAAATTAATGTTTATGACTCAAAAAATAAAAAAAAGAGAGAATGAGAAAGATACTTGTATACGTCACGATTATTACTGTATTCATTGTAAAATAAAATAGCTCAGCTTCTGTTCTGAGAAATGTTGATTTTTAAAAGGTACAGGTTTAGCGAAATTAAACTTCCGCTACTCAGAGAGCCCTGGAGGCCATTCTACTTGCCCGAAAAAAAATATTTGGGCAACAGATATTTCAGACGATGCTCTCGAGGTTTCTGAAATAAAAAAAATAGGTGAAAAATAGCCACTAGATGTCGCTTATGGCGGCGAATACTGTTCTTCAAATCCAACGCAGCTGTCAAACGCTCCCGGTAAACGTTATCTTTCAAAAAGCCCCATAACTAGAAATTGCAAGGCGTGAGATCTGGTGATCGTGGAAGTCAAGCTATTGGGAAAGATCGGCTGTTCACACGTACGTCTGTCAATACCTATCTTATCAATTATTGGACAGAGCCCACTTTGTGAGTTGGGGCTCTATCGTGCATGAATATGGTTTCTTGAAGGCAGACTCGATGCTGGAGAGTAGGAATTACATAGGTCTGTAACATCTAACGATACTATTCCCTGTTATTAGAACAAGTGGTAAGTCATTGCGGGGTTAGTCGTACAAGAAAATAGGGCTCAAGAATGAATGGAGCAGTGAATCTGCACCATACGGTCACTTTCGTTTTATGCAAAGATTTAACATGTACCGCGTGGGGGGTTTCTGTCCCTCAGAAGCGATAATTATGGCTATTTACTTGTGTATTAAGATGTAAATGGGACTCGTTCGTCCACAGTATGTCCCATGGCCATGAATCATCGACCGCCATTCTTACGCGAAATTCTAGTGCGAAAATCTTGCGAGTGTCTCGGTCGTGCGGTTTCTGCTGAACCGCATGAATCTTATACAGGTAGAAATTCAAAATTTTACGCATGGTATGTTGGACAGTGGAGTAGGTCATATCAAGAGTTCGTGAAATTGTTGGTACGCTGAAAGTTCCGTGAAGTAATTCACTGCTTGCTTCCGCGACCGCAGTAGCAACATGCTCTACGACGGTGGTGTTGATTCTTTTTTTTTTTCTTCCAGGAAGAACGCCTAGCTGTAATGTTTTCTCGAATTTTACCATCATGTCTTTAAGAGCACGCTCCGACATCGGTCCATGTCGTTGTTTCTTGAGACGCGGCGGAACTCTCTGACAGATGCCGCTGCATTTTCACTTTCGGTAGTATAACCTCACAAGAAGTGCACTCTCAGGCAACGTCGGCATTCTGCAATTTCCCATCTTATTGTGGCAAGAACAACTTCTTCCTTTTATTGTGAATGATATTATCATATTTTTCTGGAATGTGCTGATCCTCAGGGCCATCTATTCACAATTTTTGAACTATTTTTTTTTTTTTATTTTAATTATTTCAGAAACCTCGAGCGCATCATCTGAAGTGTCTGTTGCCCAAATATTTTTTTTTCTTCGGACCAGTAGAACGGCCTCCAGGGCGATCTCAGTAGCGGGAGTTTAATTTCACCAACCCTGTATATACATATATATGTTTCTGAACCCAATTTAACGAACCCTTAGGAACCGTAGCTTGTGTTTGAGTAGTAGCCAGAGATGAAGATAATACAGGTTTTGAATTACAGAAATAATTTTTCAGTCAATTTCCACATAATTTTGAATAGTTTAATGCTAATAGTAAATGAAAATCGCACCTTTGAAGGTGCTGCGGTTATTTGGAACTTAAGAGTCTAAATTGCAGTAGATATTTCATATATATATGCAGACAAAAACCTTGCGTCCATTCCGTTTACAGTCGGAATGCCGCTGGTCCGGGGGTATAAAACTACAGTTGAGGTAGGAAATGCGGTAAAATATGGTGGGCTCAGCCACAGTTAAGTTTAGTGGAGTGTAGGCAACATCCTATTTAATGAATATTTTTCTCTCCCCATTTAAAATATGGCAAATCGCCTATTTAATAAATAATGAACCCCAAATCAGCGAATTATTTCAGCAGCTCGAAAATTCTTTTATTAGTTCTTGTTAATTTTTTTTTTTCGAATGACATAGCGTTTTTGTCTAGAACAAGAAAAAAAAAACACTTTTTTTGCAAGCAGAAAATTTTAACGGGAAAGGGTGGAAAACCATTATTAAACTTTACAGCTGCGGATGAGTCATGAGTGTAATCTATCGTGGTATTCTTGACTAGGACAGGAAATTCCTTTCTTATCTCATCCCAATCCACAACGCAAGATATATCTTAAAACATTAACGATTATGTTGCATTTAATAACAGATTTATTATTTATGCAACTGAATTTGAGGAGATGTTGACTTGTCGGAACCAATGAATTGTGATTCTAATACAAAATATAATAACGAAACTCCTATCAAAACAATTAGATTTTTTCTAATGTTTGCAGACTGTGTAAACATACCTCTCTCTTATGCAGCAGGATGTAAAGAATTCAGTATTTGTGTCAAGTCGGAAAAAAAAAAAAAACTCTTTCGAGTTAGGAATCAAAAAGATTTCAAACATCTATTAGTCAGTATTGCTTAGTAATCTATGCTAATAAAACAGAGTTTGTGTTTTTGTGTGTGTTTCTGCTATACCGGCCAAACTAAGCAACCCAGAAGTCTGAAACTTGGCACGTAGAAGCTGTAGGTCATTATCCTGAACGCCTCGAAGAGTTTTTTCCGAAATTTGCTTTAGACTTTTTTTAAAATTCATTTTTTAAACGATTTTTCAGCTAAATGGAGGTATGACGTCATCAGACGTGTCGAGTCAACTTCGCGAAAATTAATGTTTAGAGCAGTTCATTGGGAGGATTTTAGCACATTTTGTTGAAAATGTATTTTTTTATGGTTTTATTCGTTTTTTAAACTCTTTGTGGTAGAATTACATTAGTTTTTCGAAAAAATCGTCGTAAAAAATGTTCTTAAATATTATTTTTTGGATTGGCAACACAAATATGATAGCAGTAGATTTTCGATGCAAGATTTTATATATGTTCATTTCTATGACATTTTCTTTGGTTGAAAAAAAGAAAGATTGTTGCTTTTCTTTCTTCTTCAGCAAATATTATATTCTCATCATTATATGAAAACGAATCAGATGCTTATCAGATTTTTTGTCACATGGTATCATGCATCAATTTTGCTTCTATCAATCTGCAAATAAATAAATCTATTTATACCATTTGTGATCCATAAGTGTTTGAAGAAAAAAGATGCAGCTTGATACAATTTTCTCATATTTCTCTTTGGATTCATTTAAAATTCAATGTTAATGTGATTTTACATCTCATGCATCACGGTTTAACTTTGCTTCTGATAATATGTTCCATATTTAATATTATGAAGACCATGTATACTCTGTACATATACTGTTCATATATGATATACGTATTTCAATTATCACTATAATTAATTATCATTGTATTTCCTCATTTGTTTGTTCTTAGCAACAGAATAACAAATATTTTTTTTAATTAAAATATTGCAAAAAAGTATTGTTTAAAAAATGAATTTTTTATCAGCAAGGTTTATTATTTCTCTCATCAGGTTCATTATGGTTTTTTTCAACGTATCTCCCTTTTAGGTTTTGGTTCTTACTAATTTAATTTTTTCACTATTGTATTTCATCTAAATTTTATATTAAATGTAATATAGATGTTAGATAGTATTACATCCCTTCCTCATATAATATTAATTTAATGCTACAGAAAATTTAATTTAATGGTTTAATACAATGGTTTACAATTACGGGTTTTTTAAATTTTAGTTTGTACTAATTTAATTTTTTTCACTTGAAGACTTTCTAATATGTTATTTATGATAATATTTAAAAGGTTTATTACGGTTAATTTTTTTTTCTTTTGGTTTATCCATTTCTGGTTATTTCACTCATAGTTCCCATAGCAGAAACATATTACTGTTGCTATTTTTTTGTTATAATTTTTATTTATATTTGCATTCTTTCATTTCTATTTACCTTTTTAGCATGTTAATTTTCTCTCTTGCATTCAAATATACATTTTTAGGAAATTATTCTTTTCTGTGAAGCCAAATTGTAATGTGAACACTCATTAAAAAATTATTTTTTACTCTTGGATACTTCTCTGCAATGGTACTACCCTTTAAAAATATATTATGTTTGCAAAAAAAAAGAGCTCAATTTTATTTAGTTTAAAATTTAACCCGTGTGAAGAGCGGATATTTCAGTTATTACAGATAATTGTTTTTAAGTGCAGATTTTTATTTCTTTTAACTGATACTTTTCTTCATTTTTAGAGAATTATTTATTGAAAATCAGTGGAATGAAAAACCTTATAAATAAAATAAAATTCAGAAATATATTTTTAATACATAGTATTATATTCTTTTTGAATGATTTTATAAAATAAATGTAAATAAATTTTTGACTTTTTACCCTTTTATTCAAATATATTTTTAACTAACATTCAAAAAACACGCAATAAGGAAATTAATAGTCATTTCAATAAACAATGGTGAGATTTTCTTTTGTATTCACTTTTTATTGAAACATTTTCATTGTCTAAAAAGTTTAACTGACATTTTTCAAGAATCCTGAATGCAATATTACAGAAAACTTTTTTTTACGATTTTTAAAAATACTCAAAATTTAAATAAAACATTTAACAACTTCTTCATAATTGCATGAAACTTTTTCCCATGTGTTGAACACTTCAAAAAGTGCTCACAATTTTAATTTTACATTTAATATAGTTGTGGAATTTTGTAATAGTAAAAATTTCTACTTTTTTTTTCTATCTTTTTTCAACACATACAACTATTTTTAATAAAGGTACATTTTCTTCGGGGGCTGTGAACAATTGTAACGAAAAAATTACAAAGTGGGTGAGTGAATATTAAAGTCGCACTGTTCACCTATTTGAAGGCTTTTGGCGACGGACCTCGAAATTTTGTACCATGGTTAAATAACAGGGGCGACACCTGAGAGGGAACCTATCTCTCCTAACTACCACACCAGTGGGAGGTCATTTGAGCTCTCGACAAATTCAACGTGCATCACTTCTCTTAAGGGCGGGTCTTCAGCGGTAGCAAAAATTCCCAAGGGACAGTAATAATTCAAATAAAAGTTATAAAACCATAAACTTAAGTAATACAAGTATTTAAAGTACATAAATCAAAGAAATTTAACGAAAAAAAATGTTATAGCAGATTATTGCTGAAATAAAAACCCTCTTTAAGGAATTCATTTATGCAGTACATTTTTTTAAAGAAAAGAAGTTACCATAGTGAAATTTGGAAATTTTAACATAAAAATTAAGCCCTTAAAAAATTAAAACTTTAATAAAAGCATTCGCGTGAACACAAGTTTATTCGAAGCCAAGGGCTTGGCGTTGAAAACATTTTTGTTTCGTCCATATTGTTTATTAACTTTATGTTGACTTTTTAAGAGGCAACTTTGCTAAACATCTATACATATTTTAATACTTATCAATTGTAAGGATCTCGGGTTTGATGTCAACTTGGCCAGTTATTAATAGCTTTGGCAATTGTTGCAATAATACTCAAGTACCAAAAACTCTTCCTATAACATTTTGGTTCTTGCTTACTATCGCGGGCTGCGGTAGCCCAGTGGTTAAGGTATCGGACCATGGCAGGCATGTCATGAGTTCGAGCCCAGTACCACTAAAGACCCGCCGTGTAGGGCAGCGATGCACGTTAAATCTGTCGAGAGCTGAAACGTCCTCCCGTTGGTGTGGTAGTTAGGAGAGGGGGGTGCCAGCTCAGGTGTCGTCCACGTCACTTGACCATGGTTCAAAATTACGTGGTCCGTCGCCAAAAGCCCTCGTGTAGCTGAACAGTGCGACGTTAATATTCACTCACTCACTCACTTGCTTACTATCGCAACCTATTGGCGACATTACTTGAAATGAAGCACATGGTTGCCAATTTAGCGCGTACAACATACGTGAAATCAGGGTTGCTAACTTGGTGAGCGATTTAGAACGTTGACAGTTGTGGGATAAAATGCAAGCAAGTACCAACATTTTCTTTTGTTGAATTATAAAACACGTAAGAATCTTGTTTTGATATTGTGATGCAAATTTTGCTGAGGTGACGCCAATATGTAAGTACTCTTTTCCTTTATTGGCAAATTCCCTGTTTGCGACAAAAAGGTAGAAAAATATAACTAAAGAAAATGACAGTTCAAACTAATTGGAATTAACAGATTACCAATATTGTGTGATTTTTAAGTTAAAATTTCTTTTTACCTATGAGATTTTTTTTACATGCTTTTTTTGTTCTGGGCTGCTTTTGGTAGTTTCATCAAAATCATACCGTAATGTATCTATTTGAAGTATATTTTTGGTTTGAATTAATATTATAATTTCTACTATATTTAAGGTTATTTTATATTTGTTTGTTTATTTTATTTATTTTTCAATTTTAAATATTTAAGATTTTTTGTTATGTGTTGTTTTTTGTTGTTGTTGTTCAAAACTGTTTATGGCAATTTTATCAAAATTAGAGCTTACTTTTTCTGTTTTAGATAGCCTTTTAATTTAATTTGGCTACGGAGACGCTTATACGCAAGTGCTAATTGATAATAATTACTTATTCTTCAACACATGTATAAGTGTATTCTTTAGATAATGAAATTTTTTACCTGCTTTTATTCTTATGTTCAAAAATAATAATAATAATAATAATCTGTGTTAAAAAGTTTCTATCTCTTAGAACAAACTTTATTGCTTTTCCTTGTTCAGCGACAATTTCTAAATCTCGCTTATTGTAATATTAAAGTAGAAAATCCTACCTAGCAGAATAACAAAAAGAAAATAGTACTAAACTAATTGCTATTAATGTGGTTTAGCAATATTTCAAAAAAACTACCATCAATTCATGCCAACTGTTATTAACCAGATTTTGGTAGACACACATCCCAATGGTAAAATGAATAAAAAATGGATGATGTCGAACAATGTGTTGCAATTTGACGCTAAAAAAACAATGCAAAGAAAATCCTACCGTAAAATCTTACCGTAAAATCCTGCGTATAAAGCTTTTGAGCTGCATTTTTTAATGTTTTGTTATGTTTGCCGTATAACGCACGCCCTCTTTTTTAAGAAGAAAATTTGTAAAGCATTCGTCGTGGGTGATGCCTTACTTCTAAGTCATCTTCGTGACCTAGGGGTGTGAGAGTGAATGAAGAACCAGGCACTGCCATAATCTTAAAATCTCTTTATTAAGATCTGTTGTTGTTGCACTTCCCCATTGGTCAGCAGTGCTAGACCAGGTCCATGACATCGTACACTTTCAAAAAGTCCAACACCAGCAAGGGATCGTCACTATATTTAACTTTACTACCTATTCCTAATCTCAGTAAAAACGCAGTTCCTAGTATTAACTTGAATGATCCTACATCTATATCCTAGGTAGCAGCAACACTCTTGAATCTTCAATGTAATTTCCTTATCTCGCTTGGAATTGTATCTACCTTGCTTGAACACACTTTCACGGATAGCTGACACTGGAATATCGGCTTACTTTAGCTTACAAGCTTAAACTCCGACTAGCATAATCACTTCCCAAAAGGCCACCTCGCTTACGCTAAACTTCTGCTATTTAAAAGGTTCCTAATTTGAATAATCACGCTTCGCTTCTGGATTTGGTTGGAAAGATTTGCCTTTTTCTGCCCCCAAGAACCCAAGAAGAAAATTAATAGAAAGCGTGATGAGCCCGTCACAACTTCAAATGTACATATGCAATGCTCTCATGTTTTGAAGTCATTTATTCGAGGTATTATTCCAAGGTATAGAAAAAAAATAGTATACTTCTAGATTCAGTATAGTATACTTCTATAAAGATTTTTGCTATTCTTCCTTCATCTTCAAATTCAGTTTTTGCTTCATTTTAGAAAAATATTGCTTGAAGTATAACAGAAAGTAAATGACACTAAATTCAAACTAATTGCTGTTGACAGATTGGTAATATTGTGAAACATGTTTTTTTGTATGTTACTATTTATGGCCTTTTGATCTCTATGACCAATAAGATCTCATCTTTGTTTTAACTGAAAAAAATCAGAAATTTTTTTTAACAAAAGGCTATTTGCTGAACTATGATGAGGTGGACCTTGAAACAATATTCTCATATTTCCTTTTGGATTCCTTTAAATTCAATGCTGCACAGATTTTTTTGTCACGATTTAACTATGTTTCTGACAATCTTACAATCTTATCATTTCTGATTAAAAAGGGTTTGCAGAAAAAATATGCACCTTGAAAAGATTTTCTCATATCTCCTTTTGGATTTCTTTAAAATTCAGTGTTGATGTGATTTTACATCTGATGGTTTAATGCTACTTCTGATAATCTGTTCCTCATGAAGTTTTTTGGAGATCATATACATATTTTATACATAATCATACTGCCCATGTATGGTATTTATATATTTCAATTAATCATTATAGTTATTTATGATTATATGTACTCGTTTATTTGATTTTGTAATAGAATTAGAATTGCTAATATAAGTATTGTGAAAAAGCATTGTTTGAATAATTAATTTTTCAGCAACATGTTTTATTGCTTGTATCATTCAGTTCTGTTGTTGATTTTAGAATATTTTAATGGGGACCTATTTTAGTTCATACTAATTTAATTTTTTTAGTTTTGAATTACATCTAATACTCTATATTAGATATATTACAGAGATGTTAGATTGTATTGCAGCTTCACCTCATGTAATAATAATTTATTTTTTTCCTGTTGATAGCTTCCTAATATTTCTTATTTATGATATTATTTTGTTAATCAGTTTATCATCATTAATTTTTTCTTTCGGTTTATATATTTCAGGTTATTTCACCCATAGTTAAATAGCGGAAACTTACTACTGCTTTTACTTTTCTGATATAATTTTTATTTCTATTTACATTCATTCATTTCTGTTTACTTTATAGCATGCTAATTTTCTCTCTTACATTGAAATATTTGTTTTTGTTAAATTATTATTTAATTTGAGGCCCAATTGTACTTTGTTTAAAATATTTATAAATTAAACATTAATTAAAAAAATATTTTTTTAATTTTTGGTTGTACTTACACAGGATTTTACCCTCCCTTATTGCTATAATAGAGGAATTTTATGATTTTGAAACTCAACCCATACGAAGAACAGGCATTTCAGCTGGTGTATAATATCTAAAATATATTATTATAATTATTTATAGAAAATTTTTTTTATAATTAATATAATAAAAGTAACATATATCTTATATATTGATTTAATTATTTTACAATTTTTTAAAAAAATATTTAATAAGTCTTTATCAATAAACGAAATTTTTTCTTTTACAGCCATTTTTTAAGCAAACGGTATGTCACAACTACTTGCTCAGTGAACATTTTTAATCAATTTTTTTTATTTCAAAACCTAAGAAGGAAATTATTATTATGTTACGATTGATTGAGTAAATGTAAGTACCAAACACCTTTCATTATTTTATGCTCTAAGAAAATAATTATTGTTAAAATAATGAATATGTTAGTGTTGCATAATATACTTTTTTCGTCAGGAACATGTTTAAATGATTTACTAAACTTAGTGTGTGTGTGGAATGAAAAACATAAAAAAAAATTATCATAAAATACTAAAATATATTTTTATCAAACAGTATTCTTTTGTTTTTGATTGTTTTTTTAGTGAATATAAACATATATATATATATATATATATATAGGCTTTTCCCCATATATATATATATATATATATATATATATATATATATATATATAGTGTGTGTGTGTATGTTTTTTTACACTTACATATGTTTAATCAAACATTCAAAAGATCCGAAAAAAATATCATTTCAATAGCTATCTATAAGATCTTTTAATTCCTCATTTATAAATAATGGGGGGAAGGAGAGGGAAAATAGATCTAGACTCAAAAAAGTCACTGTAACGCCGAGCTATAGAGAGATAAAAGAAACGTTTCTGACAATGGAAAGATGTGGAAGAAATTTCTAAAAAGGGAATTGTAATGACGTTAATATGGAAAGCATACACACACAACAGGAAGTGCTGACAGCTAGAGAAGGGAAATTTCCTTGACAATATGGTATGCATTCAAAAATGTTCGTACAGCGCATGGGGTAAATGAAGAGGAAAGAAACCTGTCTGACAATGAAAAAATTTCGAAAAAGGGAATTTTAATGACATCTTTATAGCAATCACACACATCGTACGCTTACACACCCGCACAAAAGTGCTGGTGTCATGAAGGAAAGAGGAAATTAATATGGAAATTAAGTTATACACTCGGTAAAAGACCATGCAACGCCGGGCTAAGCGGAGGGGAAGAAACAAAAAAGTCAAAGTAATTTCGAAAAAGAATAATGGAAGCGCTGATTTTGTGGAGGAAAGGAAAAATTTATAAAAGTAGGGAAAACCCGTGCAAAGTCGGGCCCTGCAGCTAGTTTATTAATAGTATTTTTAGCTTTTGAATAAAGATACGTAATTTACAACTGTGCATATTTTTTGTATAGTAGTTTATAGAATTTTCAAAAAGTAAGTGCCAAAAGTTTGTGTTTTGTTTGGACCCCAATATAACGAATAAGTCCGAATTAATGAACAAAGTGTTCAGTCCCGATGAATTCGTTAAATCGGGGTTTGACTGTGTATATATGGTTCAATTTTTATACAATTAAAATTATTTTC
>BMAV01020579.1:309082-350714 GCA_019973955.1 Trichonephila inaurata madagascariensis | reverse complement strand
AGTAAATAAAGAAGAATTTCATTAAGAGATTATAAGTAAAAATGTGTTTATAAGTTTCGAATATGATTACAGTTTTAGGAGAATCTTTAAAAATAGTAATAATAATAAATGCGAAATTCACACACACATTTTGTTATATCAATTTGGATTCATAAAACTATAATTCAATGCCCTGAAGAAGAATTAAAAAAATGTATTTTATAAAATGAAAAACTAAGTATATCTGAACTTATGGAAAAAATGCGAATGTTTCCCTTGACGAATTAAAGAAACCTTTAGCTACTTTTTGCAAATATTCTGTTTTATATATAATCTATCAAATGCGAATGCACAGTTAAACTATTTTTCTGTTTATTTAGTTTTTCATTCTATTTTTGTTTTGTTTTCTTATCTTAAATTTTACATGTCTTCGTTAGCCTTCTATTTGATATTTCTTATATTTAACGTACGATCAAAGCTTGTTTTCAATTTTCATAATCATTTAATATTTATTTATTTTAAAACAATCTAATTCGAAATAAATTTAATTTATTTTATCAAATTCTAAACTAGCTGTTAAAAATACAGCAACAATGCAGAATTAAATGAATGATTGAAGTAAAAAGTATATTACGAAGCAAATCATTTTTTTTTAAAAATTAATAAAACATATAATTTAAAATGAAAAAGAATCAATATATATTTTTATTAGTGATTAGTTTTCTCAATATTAAAAAAAAAAAACCTTCCGTGTTATTTTTTACAGGGAAAAAAAAATATTCATTTTTAAATTATTTTCTGCTATTATTTGACTAGAAATTATTTTTTTAACTTTTTAGAAAGATCGAAAACATAAAAGTATAAAACCAATTGTGTGTCTAGCTATAAAAATAATTGCGGAAAAAATTAAGGGCTGCTTTGAGGATCATATGTAAGGACGGGCTTAACCTCCACACAATTACCATGCATTTAATAATTTAAATACTAATATATAGCGTTGTTTCCTAGTAAAACTATGTACCTACCATTGAGTCTATAATTTGTTATATTAGTATTAAAATTATAGAAAGCGAATTTTTTAAGACCATCTAATAGCTTAAGGCTGTTCTCGCCATATGTGAGGTAGCGTAAACTTAACGCGGAGCACATTTCGAACAGAAAAAATGCCTAAATTTTTATGAAAATTTTTGACATTTTAACTCATGCATTTGCTTATAATATAGTATTTCTAAAATTTCAAAATATTTCATAAATAATCCATTTTTCCTTTTAACATGTAAAGGGATAGCTCATTTAGCATTACGGTATAGGAGAAAAAATGCGAAACACATTTTATAAAAGAAAAAATGTATCAACTCGGATAAAAATGAGTGATTGTCTACAGGATAGTGAAGCCAGAATATAGTATTAATGTTTGAGAACTTTTTTATCTGAAAAAATATTCCGAATTCCACTCCTATTCTTTAATATTAGCCGAAGACAGCCTTAAGCAAAAATTTCGATACGATATTGGTTGGTTGTTTTTATCGTTGCAAAAGCCTTATTTCTCCCATCGATGCCAAACATTAATTCATTATTTATCAAGTAGATCATGTATAAATAATTGCTACAAATGAGCATCTGCAATCTAGATGTAAAATGAAGAAGGCAAGGTAAGTATCAACTTGACAAGGAGAGTCGAATATATAGATCGCTGAGCAACACGGCGATACTTCTCCCGTGTTTACCATGGATAGTTATCATTATGAGAGAGAGAAAAGATCACTCAGACATTTTGAATCCCGCACTTACTTTAAAAAGAAATTCATTGAGGACCATCAATGGACAGAACGCATTAAAACACTTCGAGACTATCTCCATCGAAGTTAAGAAACAGAACACCATATTTCGAAAATTATTTTAAAGAAACCTATTTATAGTGTTGCCGTATAACACATTTTATGTATGAAAAAGTTGATGGATACAAATAGTAATGAGATGACGTCTATACGCTAGTAGTGAAGGCAAGTGAAGAGAACACCTGATATGGCATTCCAAACCAAAGGGAAGACTTAGAGATTTGACATCAACCCCGCGCTACACATGATGAGTCTTTAATGTCATCAGAACCAGTAATGGTGTTTAAACTCCATTAAAAGGAAAAGACAAAGACCCAAAATTAGATTCCATCCAAATGAGAGAATATCCACTTTTTTTTTTTTTGAATAAAATTTAGAAAAAGTGTATGTACAGAAATTTCAAACAGAAAACTTTTTCTTTCGTATCGCTTCAAAAACAGCTGATTACAGAATTAAAATCCGAAAACACACACATATATACATATGTGTATAACTTCCTCAGTGTATGTTTTGTTGAAAGAAATTTTCCCTCCACACAAACAGCTACTAGAGAGATAAACACATTTGCATTTAAAATACACCCCTCACTTGCTCAGCTTCAAAAATTTAGGAACATTCATTCTATTTCTTATAGCTTTATGCAGTAAGAAGCGATGTACAATTTCTTACAACATATTTACAAATATTTAAAATTATTGTAAAAATTACAAGATTTCAACGGAAATGCGAACACTCTTTTTGAGAAAAAGTAATGAACACAATTGCTAGTACCATTAAACCCAGAATTTGTTTCCTTCTTCAGAAAGAATATTCTTAGGACTTCTCTCAAGGGGTAAGATATTATTTTTACATCCCATCATAGATTACACAGATTTGGCATTAATAACAACGGATGATTCTGACACTAAGAAAGTATAATCAAACTAATCTTTAAATAAGTTTTGCAGAAAGACTTCGCAATGCATTATCTTTAAAACCCATGATTGTCGTTGACTGTGAGTAATAGCTTTATCTTTCAAGAAACAGAAAATTGCATTTCGGAATTAATAATCAAGAAACCCAAACTACTTGGGGTGGTAATGCGAAATAACATTTAAAATATTGAACTTAAACAGGTGAGAGTGACATACTGATTCGAGATCCAATATCTTTAGTGAGATTACTTCTAAGAAAGTAGCTTATAGTAATTGGAATGGATCCCCGGGAGTTATTTTTAGATACCGCATTCTGTCTTGCTGTAGTACTAATGTTGATGCGGGTAATGACTTTTACTTCTATGCTTTTATTGCGAAAAATTATTGATCTCGATAGAAGCATCGGAAAAGATGAAAATTATACTTCACATTATGACAAAACTTTCATGTCTTTTACGCTACCCATTTACTTGCGATAAAGACGGAAGTTATCAAAGAATAAAAAAAAAACTTTATCTTGATTGTTTTTTTGTTTGTGTTGCATATTTTTTATATACTTGCAATAAAACTTTGTGCAATCAATGATACTTAATTTACGTTGATTAATCAACATTTGGTATGCAAAATCGCATTAGTGGGAATTTTATAAATAATAAAAATAATTAATCAAACAACATACTTCTAAAAATCCTCCACAATTAATTAAAAAACTAGTATTTATGTACTGGCTTCGATTAGTTCTTTCTTTTTTTTCTTCTTTTTTTTTGTTTTTGTCAATTTAGATTTACAAAATGTACTATCATCTGTTAATATTGATCCATGATTAAACAACAAGGATACCTTCACCAGCATCTCACTCTCAAGCTTCCACACCATGTCGTTTGAATTATAACTATTTACGTTGATTGGATAAACAAAATCCTTAAAATTGGATGTGAATAAACTAATAATTCACTGTTCAATCAAAATTTTTCAGTCATATATTTTCATATACGAGGTGATTCTAAAATTATGGGCCATACTTTGAGGGGTGGTAGAACTCACTAAAACAAACAATTTTTGTACAGGAACATATGGGCGGAAGTGCAGCGTTGTGTGAGGCATGAACTGAAAATACAGCACATTGAGGTAAACATGAAAGGTTCATTAGCAGCATATTTACCGAGGGGTTCTGCAAATTGTATCAACCAACAATCAAGCAGTAAAACTCTCTAAATGGTTGGTTGATGGACATGTAGACGACTTGCTACAAGCCTGTTACTTGTGTTGAGTGTTTCATCCACATAGTCCAAGATGACTTCTTCCAGTTATGTTTGTCGTGCAGTCCTCGATCTACCACTTTCATCAATACTAGCCATAAATAAACCATTTTCACACAACTGTCAATGTAATCCCTGAAATATTTTGTGGTTCGGCATGCGTCTACTCGGAAAACGTTCCGGATACAGCCGTAGCACTGCTCTGCCGTTACCATTAACAGTACCGTACATTCGAGGCATGTCTGCCTTTTCGCTATAAATAAAATCACCCACAATGACCAAAATCTCAAGTGCAAAATGCCGATTTTGGTGGTGCAGCAGATCACTGGCACACCGCTTTGTTACCTCCAACTATCGCCAATATTGTCAGCCAATTACGCCATAAAGGTCACCAAGCATGCATGATGGTTAGTGGATGTAATTTCTAAAACAGTTTTAACATTTTCCCTACGGAACCACTCCTTGTGTAGGCTGCTAATGAACAGTTTATGTTTCTGTTATGTATTATTTTTCCTGTTTGGTCTCATAAAATGGTCCTTCCACCCATATATTCCAATACAAAATTTGTTTGTTTGTTTAGTGATCCCTACCACCCCTTAAAGTTGGTCCTATGATTTAAAATCCCTCTGAAAATAATTTAAATTATCTCCTTTTTATTTAAATTATATTTTATGTTATACAACATTGTATGCTATTTGTAACCCATTTGGTTATACTGGAGACATGCTAGCTTGCAAGGGCCATTTATAGTTATGTGATTTCAATTTTCAAGAGGACAATCATCGGATGACAAGCAAACTGCAAGTACCAAAAATAATTCTTGTTGTTGTCGTGTTTTTTTTATCCTGGGATACATATGAAATACAAGTGGAAGAACAGAAACATGCAATACACAAACAGAAGAATATAGACATTTATTACAAATGATGATCCCAGCGTGTAACAGAAGGGGTGTGCTGCTTTCCATTTTAGACGGGAATCCATTACAGGCAAAAATCCGACTTCATTTCCCGAAAAAAATACAACCATGCCTCGCTCGGAATTCGAACCCGAACCCCCTCGGTTACAAGCCGAGGATCATATCCACCATACTGGCTGGGTGGCAATAATTCTTGTTACTCAAACAAACTTATTTGCATAACCTCACCTTGAGAAACTCACATAACAAAGGTGTAAGACTTCACTACTTGAAGGAACAACAAATACTAACATAAGAAGAGAAAAATAAATGTAAAATACAGCTAGAAAACATATTAGAGTTCTAAAGACGGTATCTAATTTAAGACGAAAATTAAATATGAGAACAGTTATTAGAAAATTAAATACAACTCTATTTTATATTATGTGACATTATTATAATTCTAATATTTCTTTTTAGAGATTCTAAGAGGAGCATTTGTATATAAACTAGAAGACGTAATTCGCTTTGCATCTTTATCTACTTATGTAAACTAACTCGGGGAAATTAATACAGGATTAATCGAAGTAATCCCATTTAGGATAGAATAAAATCATATTAAATGATATAAGAAATAGGAGCCAGTTCCAGACAAATTGAAAATCTATAATCTTATGCATTTCATCTTCTTAATACGACCAGTCAGATATAACAAGTAACTTATTCTATTACTCTACAATGACCACAAAGTGGCAAATTTGCATCTCAACTGTGTACGAGGGACCGGGACAAGTTGGCGATGTGAAAAAGTTTACAAGTTTTCACTAATTTCTTTTTAGGTAAATTGGATTCGTTTGTCCTCTTTACCAAGACATAAGCGTGACTCGTTGGTAAAGACTATTCGATACCATTCGACGATCCATGTCCGTCTGGCACGATACCATTCCATCATTTGTCAACGATAGAATGTTATTAAAGTTAGCCATCGTACACGAGCTAAGTTTCACGTCGTAATTGCGTGATTACTTATGATATGATCAACAGGGATTCCCGATGCCCTCAACATATCTACAAAAGTGGCTGTGGGATCAGTACTCGCCTGTCTTGCAACACGTCGATCCCCCTTTAGCCCCATTATACTGGGTTAACGTGAGCCTGATTGATTCCAGGATGTGCCTTAATGTATCCACCTTTGCCAGCAACGTGCAGCAATAACAGTATTACAATCAATATTATGTTCAATCCTTCAATTGGATCCGTAGTATAGTCGGCATCCACCTTTTGGAAACCCAATTATTTGGTTTCTGTCAATTTTTCCCAATCGCTTAAATTCTTTATGAAATTTTCTCCGAGACATAATGCAGTGAAAGACATTGTAACCAACACAACAACACGAGTGTAAATAAATTCACTTCGTTAATAAGTGTTCTTTTATGACCCGGAATGGAGTGTGTTGAAAAGGGCCCTTGTCTGCTTCACATGCTCGATCGAATCTTGATTAGATCATTTGTTTCTCCAAAGCATTCTTCAAAATTTAAATAATGCTGGTCAACTCCTTCCAGGTGGAATTTTGTTATATATATGTACATATATTTGTGAGTGTGCCTAATCTTATCTTTAAAACCATAACATACTAAATTACTAGCGCATTTCAAAAGTTACAAATTCATTTAAATCAAAGAACAATTTTTTATTTACCTTCTTAAGATAATCACAAAAATTGTATCCATGGTAGCACAACCAGCACCATGTTATAAATATATTAACAGATGAGGGTATCTAGAAGATATATATATATATATATATATATACGTAAAGGGCCGTTATATTACAATCACGCCATATCTAAAGTAATGAGCTCGCCCGGAGTTGAAACCATACCCCATGCATGGATGATGTGGGAATAGATAAAAATGTACCCATGTATTCTTTTTCCACACACAGATTTCTTATTGATACAATAAGAAAGGCGGCTGATTTTTCAAAATTCAATAAAGGTCAAATCGTTATGGTTCGGCGTCCTAAGCATCGATTTCAAAAACGACGAGTTTAATGCGTCGCTCACATGCAGCCGTTGTGAGTACTTGTTGAAAATGATGAAACGACAAATCGTGGATCAGTGGTTTGTTATTTATAACGGTTGATTCCGGAGGATAGAGGAGACTGTTACGTATTATTTGTCATGGCCGAAAAACCGCAATGTCTGATGTCACTGTATGGGCCCACGCACCTGGATTACGAATCATATCCCTTCGCTGACCACGCGTCATCTTCAGTAGTGAATCCAATGGGCCATGAAATAATTGCATTTCGATCATAAAAGAAAGTGATCTGGTCCGACGATTTACGTTTTCTAGTTAATCACATTGTTGGTTGAGGGTGAATACGCAAATTTCCAAAGGGAACTCTAGCACACAGGTGCAAAATATGACGAATGCAAGGCATTGACGACTGTATTATGCTGTGGGCGATGTTTTTATGGGCCCATTAGGACACTTCATCCCCATAAAACAATAACTGACGTCTTTGCCAACATCATTGTAGACCAGATCTACTTCTTCATGGCAACAGTGTTCCCGGGATGTGATGGTGTTTACCGAAAAGGTAATGCACCATGTCTTAGAGCCGAATCGGCAGGGAATGATTCGAGGAACATTGCTGATAAATTTCAAGTCATGCCCCGGCCTCTGAATTCACCTAGTATGAATCCAATCGAGCATTTGTGATTTCACCGGCAAAACCTAATTTGCGTTACCACGTTTCTATCTCGAAATGTTCGGGAATAGCAGGACCAGTTGGTAAGTGTCTAGTACCTGATACTTCAGACTACCTATCAGCACCTTGACCTATCACAATGCCTCACCGGGAATTTTAATGGTAAAATATGGTCTTACTTCATATAAAATAGGTGGTAATAATGCAATAGACGCTCATACTATATGTGTGTGAAGTTATATAACTTCATAGCATATATCAAAAATTGTTTTTGCTATACAATAAATGAGAATAATAATAATAGAACTTATTATTGGCCTTTTATTTAACTGATGAAAAATGTCTTAAATTATTTTCGTTGAAAATAGTTTCAACAACTGAACAATACCTTAACAATGAAAACTAATTTTTTTGAATTGAAAGACAAATTATTTTAACAAAGAATGTAAATAATGAGAGCTTACGTAATCTTTTTATATTTGAAATTTTGAAGAAAATTTTATTGTTATTCATTTCACATTGTTCGGTTTTAAAAATCATTATTTGTTTAGAAATTATATTAAAAAGATTATTGGTTTAAATTTTAATAATTATCTAATCTAAAGAATTTTATTTTTTTCTGAAAGAACATGCAAAATAAAAAAGGAAAAGAAATTGAATAAAGAATTGCATAATAGTATGTAATAACTGTAAATGAAATTGTGTAATATACAAATTCAATTGTTAAATTGCAAATAATAATAATAATAATTTTCATAAAAGTACACTTAGATTACAAAGATTTGAATTTATATAGAAATTATAATCGTTTGTGTGATCCGTTTTAAATATTTAAATCTCATCGCAAATAAAACATTCTTAACAAATAATAATAATTTATCTTGTAATGTAACGCTATTATATGCTTTGATCTAATTATTACTATAATTATAAAAATATATTTCATTTATTTTACTTTTATAGAATTCTTTTGAAAAATTTCATTTTGAAAATATAAATTAATGAAAGAAGTCGACAATTGCTTTGATGTTAATTGTTTTCTAAATGAAAAAAAATCGTTAATATTTTCTTTAAATTATATCTAAAATCTTGGTTTGTGTTTACTTCTCTTTCAAATTCTTTCTATGATCTTTGATATTTATATCTAACGCAACTGATCAAATAAGGTTTCCTGAGTGTCCTCATTAAAAATAGTTTTTTCTTTCTTTTTAAAGATTATATATTTGGTGCTCTTTGAATTTTTTTTTATTTCTGCACATAAAATAATTATCCGGGACGAATATTTATTCAACAATGAATTTTGTTCACCTATTTTGATCTTTTGTTCTACATTATTGTATTTTATTCTAAAATTATGTCTATTGATATACTTTTATTAGATCCTTAAATAATCTTTTTATTGAAACGGAAAAAAGATGTTTGAAATATAATTTGAGAATTTCCCTTTCATATTTTAAGTTAATACTGAAAAAATTAATTTATTTGTTTTGGAAAAATTATGCATTCATTTAACAATTGCGTCAATTAGAGAATAATTAAATCTGCTTTTATGCTTTTTTAATTTAGATATATCTTTCAGCATCGTTATTTCAATTGTTTTAATTTTCATCTTCCCTTTAAATGTAAACGCAATTGTCTAAAATGATATCCGATTGTCCACTTGGTTAATTATTTACAGTACTTAAAAATGTTCATCACTTACGAATTCATATCTCCTTAAACAGAAACTCATTCCTTTTTTTTGTTTAAACATCATCAAAGAGTCAAATAATCTCCAAAATCTCTTAAAGAACCATTTAAAATTTTTCGAACACTGTGATTCAAAAGGATATAAGGAGAAAAAAAAACTACATAAATGATAAATTTAGCTGACCAATTTAATTATAAATAATGGCTTTTACATTTTGCAATGAAATATATAAAATATTACATCTTTATATATCACCAAAATGATTCAAATACCTGTATAAGAAAAAAATATGCTAAAAGTATCATATGTTTAACAAATGGCATAACATATTGTATTTTTTGTCATTGAGTGCTCGATTAAATATTTTTATGTTTCAGAATAAATCTCAATATTTTTTTTTTTTATTCATGATGCTTGTTTCAAGCTTTGTTTATTTGAGTTTGTTAAATTTTATAAATTGGCTTTATGATGCATTACTATATGTTTGAAAATGCTATGCTATTATATGTTTTTCGAATATTTTTTTCTTAAGAAACCCATGACAATTGAAATCTAATTTCAGCTGAAGATTTCAAAAAGAAAGCAGAATATAGATAGCTCTGAAATATTTAACATATTGATGGAAATTGTTATGGATTGTTATAAATTTTAATTTTGAAAGAAAAATTAGAATTACACTGAAAGTATAAAATGACCATATGAATGATTTAAAATGATATAGGTGAAAAGTCAATAGGATAAAATATGTCTGCAATAACATTATTTTTGTAAAATTTCGTAATTGAAGCTTTTTACACTCCAGACATAAATTAAAATACTAAAAATAAACTTGAAAAACGCAGGCAAAATACTTGAGTGAAGTTTTCTGTTTGTAAACTACTATGGTTTTTTAATGAATTACTTCAAAACAGTTAAAAGTAATTGACTTTTTAAGATGAGAGAAAAAAGGAAAAATTATTTTTTTCTGGAGCTTAAAATTGTTTGTGGAACAATTTTTGTAAACAAATGGACTAATGAATGAAACTAATGGACAGAAACTGCAAAATATTCTTTAAAAATTTTCGATCGAATGTACTACCTCAATGAAACTGCATCGGATAAAAAAAGGATATACCTTAAGTCTAAATTGCAGCAAAACGAAAGAAAAAAACTTCATGTGCAAATTAACGTTTATGACACTAAAAATAAAAAAAAAGAGATAATGAGAAAGATACTTGTATACGTCACGATTGTTACTGTATTCATTGTAAGAGGTACAGGTTTAGCGAAATTAAACTTCCACTACTCAGAGAGCCCTGGAGGCTATTCTACTTGCCCGAAAAAAAATATTTGGGCAACAGATATTTCAGACGATGCTCTCGAGGTTTCTGAAATAAAAAAAAATAGGTGAAAAATAGCCACTAGATGGCGCTTATGGCGGCGAATACTGTTCTTCAAATCCAACTCAGTTGTCAAACGCTCCCGGTAAACGTTATCTTTCAAAAAGCCCCATAACTAGAAATTGCAAGGCGTGAGATCTGGTGATCGTGGAAGCCAAGCTATTGGGAAAGATCGGCTGTTCACACGTACGTCTGTCAATACCTATCTTATCAATTATTGGACAGATCCCACTTTGTGAGTTGGGGCTCTATCGTGCATGAATATGGTTTCTTGTAGGCAGACTCGATGCTGGAGAGTAGGAATTACATAGGTCTGTAACATCTCACGATACCATTCCCTGTTATTAGAACAAGTGGTAAGTCATTGAGGGGTCAGTCGTACAAGAAAATAGGGCCCAAGAATGAATGGAGCAGTGAATCTGCACCATACGGTCACTTTCGTATTATGCAAAGCTTTAACATGTACCGCGTGTACTTGCTTCCACGACCGCAGTAGCAATATGCTTTACGACGGTGGTGTTGATTCTTTTTTGTTTTCTTCCAGGAAGAACGCCTAGCTGTAATGTTTTCTCGAATTTTACCATCATGTCTTTAAGAGCACGCTCCGACATCGGTCCATGTCGTTGTTTCTTGAGACGCGGCGGAACTCTCTGACAGATGCCGCTGCATTTTCACTTATGCGGTAGTGTAGCTGGCCTCACAAGAAGTGCACTTTCAGGCAACGTCGGCATTCTGCAATGCTTCTCTGATTGTGGCAAGAACAACTTCTTCCTTTTACTATGAATTATATCATCATGATTTGCTAGAATGTGCTGACCCACAGCGCTATCTTTTCGCAATTTTTAAACTATATTTTTTTTAATTCAGAAACCTCGAGCGCATCATTAGAATTGTCTTTTGTCCAAATATTTTTTTCGGACCATTGAACGGTCTCCATTGCCTTCTGAGTAGCGGAAGTTTAATTTTGCCATCCCTGTACTACCCCTTAATTATTTTGAGCATTGCATTATAGATTCAAAAGAACTTACTACGGGAGCTAATTTTGAATTAAGATAGCCTGATACCGCATAAGATGAAAAAAAGTTTCTGATTTGAAGCTTGAAATGAACCAATCGAATATTCAAAAGAAAGATGTAATATATATTGTTTCTTACTTTACTATTGATCAAGTTCTAAATACGCTACATGCTGGATCTAAGCACCTTGGTCTTCGAAATAACTATTTTTCATTCTTGCATAGCATGTACATTTTCATTTCCATGTCTAAAATCGCCCCTAAAATACAGAGAATTTGGAATATTTTTTCACTGTTGCTGATTCCGTTCACATAATGGAAGTAGAATCAACAGAAGAAACTTCAGCTGTATTTTTTGGGAGGGGAGGGGGAAAGAAAGCCTATACGTAGTGTACTAAACTGAATAACATAATAAGATTACTCCCAAATCATAGTATGACCTTAAGAATATCGATAACTTTACACCTCTCACCCCCCAATAACTGTAGCAAGTGGTAAAATGAGTTTCCCTAAATTAAGATTAGTCAAGAACTTTTTAGATTGAACTCCTATGCAAAAGAACCTTAATGGTTTGATCATTAGCATAATTTTTTAATGAAGAAAATTTAAAAACTATGATAAAAAAGTTGGCATAGCTAAGAGAGGGGAAAAAATTCTTGTTATTTTAGTGTTGCTTTTGTTTGATTCTGCAACAATCCATTTCTTTTTAATAGCATTCAACATGTGTGTGGCTTGATTTATTTCTGTTGTTTGCACAACACTCTACATTTGCACACTGTTGCTTACACTCTACATTTGTCTTCTTAAATTAAATATTTTAAAACAATCTGATTTTTATTGTTTAAGGAGTTTGTCTGGAGTATTCTGGTTGAAGTAACCGCCAGAATAGGAGCTGCTTTTGGTAAAAGAGAAATATGGTAAAAATCCTTGGACCTAAAATATTAAAAACATATTTTGTAAGAAAAGGTAAGATTTGGTATAGTCTAACTAAAGTCTGTAAAAGATTTTAGGAACACATAACAAATTTGATACTTTTTACTGATCATTTTAATTTTTGATTTCACTAATATATCATCCGCATGCACTTCTCAAAAATTTTGTTGTGTGTTTTTTGTCAATGATGTGTCAAATTCATGGTAATGAATAAAAAAACAGGCAAAATGTATTTTAGTGTTCAACAAGATAGTGATTTTTTGTATCGTGCATTGGCTAACAGAAATTTGCATTAAAGACATTGATGTTATGTTATAAATATAAAATTCATTACATAATTTGTCATTTTTCCTTAATAATTAAATCTTTGTAACTCTTTAAGCATACACAACATATTTTTAACCTTCAGCTTTATAAGTTTTTTGAAGTCATTTAAGTATTTTAGTATAAATGAGTTCCCCTCCTTATATAGACTGAACTTAAGTAAGATACAATCAATTCCTTCTTTAAACCTTTCCCGCACTTGTATAATAACAGAGAAGCATTTTAACTGAATAATTTTACTTTAAATCCTGATTCTTTTCAAAGAGAATCTCCCAATGAAAGACAAAAATACCCCTTCGAAATTATTCAAAGGAAAACTGTGGTTGCCAACCTGAGCAAAATATTCATCTTAATTATTCTTCGCTTTGAAGAATATTTAAACCTAACTATTATTTTACTGAGAAATCGTTAACTCTTTTAATGCCAGAATCCTAACTTTCTACAGAGCAGTTAAATTCTTAAAGACGTGACAGCCGGCTCTGAGACATCTATAATACATGGAAAGTAGCGCCTGACACACCGGAGCAATTAATCCTTCCGTTACTTTACTCCAATGTAGTGTTTACGAGCAACTTGTTAGGTATGTACTTAATCACTACCTTGTGACATTTAACAGTATCCTTTACTTAGTCTGAGTCTGAAGACGAATAAAGAGAACCATTAAAGATGAGTTTAACTGGACAAAGTTTCCTCTTTGATTGCGTGGCTATACAATAATGGGATTCAGGATATGTCCCATTGCTTTTGTAATAATCTCCTGAACTTGCTTTAAGATTCTATTACAACAGGATTGCTTCGAGGAATATCAGTAGAAGTAAACTACTGATATTGGTAGTTTCTTTAGTGATCTCACATAATGCTTTGTATTGTAAATCGCCACAGTTACTATGCCTGGCTTTTTTCTGAGTTAAAATATGAGAAAATGAGTAAGTTCTAAGATTCTATAATATAATATTACATAATGTATTTTTAACGATCTATAAAATATTTTAAAAGTAACTATGATGAATATTTAGATGAGAAATACTTATAGGTATTTGTTTCAAAAATATTGTTAATTTAGATTTTAATTTTAATTTATGCCCCTCATTGCAACATTTAAAGGCACAAAAGTCGGATCTATATCCAATAAAAGATCACCAAAATAGATTATGTCGACATTTCATCTTAAATATTGAAATCTGCGAACATTTCCCATGCTTCATACTCTCGTGGTGTCAAAAATTGTGCTGTGGAGAATTCAGATGATTGAAGTGATAATTTAATTCAAAGCGATGTGGAATTTGTAAAAAATAATAATTAAAAAAAATAAAAATAAAACAAATCTTTATTTTTATATTTATAATTTAATAAAGAAATAACAATGAGATTTATTCACATTCAGAAAAAATTTATGATATATTTACATTTATTCATAGTTTTAAAGAGGAAACATTAAATGCTAGTTCTTTTAAATGCAATTAAAATTGACTAAAACTGATACAATTTATAGTTTATTTCAAAAGTTCTTTACAATGAAAAGCATTTGGTACTTCATATTTATTTTATAATTCTCTAGTATACCTTTTGATCAAACGTTTTTGCCCATTAAAATAGATCTCAGCAAAAAGTTTCTCCCTAGCTAAATTTTTTATGGTTGGCTTATTCCCCTTACATCGTCCCTCCTTTATTCTGAATTGGTTACAATTTGGATAAATAAAAATCAGAAAGAAACATTTTTTTAAACGTATTAATCTTCAATCAACTCTTATCACTTAATTTAATTAAAAAGTCAATTATTTACCGAATGACTTCCTTCAAGTATTAAGCAGCGACTAATAGAAATAGCCAGATGGAGATATGCAATAATATTTTTAATATGAGTAAGACCCCTTTTCTCTTTAAGCCTTTCTTTTTGACCTACGTAACAGCTGTATTAAGTGAATCGGATAAATTTTGACGTTTGATATCCATTGAGGCTCTTTCGACAAAATGACCACTTTTTGGTTGACTTTCAGCTTTTCTTCACTCAATTACGTTTACCAAAGGAGGTTTTCTTCTTTCATTTTTTTCAATATGTTTTTCTAACTTTTTATGGTCAGTTGATTCTTTCCATGGTCACTAACTGGTTGTCATAGTCCTCAGTTCTTATTTGTGGTTTTGATAAACGTAATTGAAAAAAAAAAGAAAAAAAATATTTGTTAGTCTTTAGATTTGTTTTTATAGAGTATATAGATAGCCAAGTACTCCCGCCATTAAGTTAAATTCAATTGAAAAATTAAATTAAAGAACTTTATGTTCTTAAAAAATGAAAAAATCACAATAATTCTAAAAACTTATTTTATATTGTATTGAATAGCAAAATTAGCTCTAAAATAATTGGTTGTTTCGTAGTTATTATTTGGAAGTACTCATTAAGATGAGATTTGTGACTTCGCATTAGCGAAATTTAAAAGCCCATTAATAACCTAAATAAATTGAGAAATCGAAAATGTATCTAAGATCTTTTTCCATGAAACTAGGCATAAAGTATAATTGTTTTTACTAAGATATTATTTTATGTGAAAATTTTTTAGCTATTTTGAAATCAACACTTTAAGCAGTTTTGATAATAAATAGGAGGGGATTGTAGATTTCATCAATAATGGTAGGTTAGGATATATATTTTAGTTTTTCTAACAGAAAGAAGCTTAAAACTACTTAATAAATTTGCACAGCAAAATTTAAATACAATATAATTCATTGTTAATTAGCAGCAAAAGGTTTTTATCTTTTGAGAGCTTATACATATTTTAGCTAAGTATTTTGTTAATTAATTATAATTCTTAAAGGTTATCAAATTTATTGAGAATACATAAAGAGTAACTATATAAAGATCTAAAAATTAAACTAGCTTATATTATGAATACATTTTTAGTAAACTTTTTCCTTCTGCTACTAAGATTCAAATTTAGCTATCCAATACTGGTAATGTTTAAAGAAACAAAAGGATAAAAAAGCATTTGAATTGAAAAATTTAACTTAGTGATTGAATGTTCATAAGAATTTCTTAAACTCAATTCATTTGAGCTTAATTTAATATTTTTTCCCCAAAACTTTCCTAAAAAAAGATAATTAGGTACGTTTTTTTTTTTTCTAAAATCATTTATTTCCTATGAACTGTCGTTTAAGATTTAATGTAGAATTTGAACATTTATTTGTAAGATCATTCATAAATGATATCCATTACTTATTTTTAGATATGATTGACAATTTCCAATTGATTTGAGCCATCAAATCATTTATCGGTAAGGAATTGTTTCTCCAAATTCATTTAAAAACTACTCTTTTACTTTTAAATTCCCAACTAGAAAAATGAATTTTTCAAGTCTAATGTAATGGTGTGAGATTAATATAAATGGTGTAATTGATTGTTTCTAACTTTGCATTTAGAAGCAATAGCGACGCCATTTGAACGAAGCGAGAAGGAGAATTCGGCATCTGAGTTTCAAAAGACGGGGCTTCAACTGATATCGAAGACTAAAACAACGTGGACTGCGAGATCGTGAGCATTCGACAGCGAGGGACTAGGATAGCCTAGTGTCCATGACAACGAACTTGTGGACGGTTTGTTATGAGTTCAAGCCCTAGTGGCCCGTCACGTAGAGGGACTGATGCCACTTTTATCTGTTCTGGCTCAAAGCACCCTCAGCCCCATTGGCGTGGTGTGGAGTGCCATATCAAGTCAGGTCAACCGTTGCTCAAAACTATCGAGGTCCGTCGGCGTCCTCGTGGTTTTTTTTTAAAATACGACGTTAATAAACTCTCAATCAGATTGGGAGTAAAGTTACTAAAAAATAAAACGTTTTCATCAAACAGTAATAAAATAATTTTTAACCAATATTAAAATAAAACGAGTGTTAAGTAATTTCATTTATTATGCAATATTTTTTTGTTTATATACAGTGAAAATCGTTTAACACGATATTGGGGAGACTGAAATATTGTTTCGTGTTAAACGATATTGGGAAAAAAAACCCTATATTTTAACAAAAGCTAACTTATTAGAGAATATTTTATTTACATAGATATGTATTTATGCATATATTTAATAAAAATTAATGGAACTAAAACATTCACAAGAACCTAGCGAAAATTTTTTTATTTATTTCACCATTGAAATGTGCGTCTGAATAACTGCCCCAACTTTTCATGATATTCCTCATTTCGGATCAAGTGGGAACAAGAGCTGTATTATTCATTTCATTTTTGTCGTCAAAATCTGTATCAATGATACTTTTTGAGTTTAAACAAACTCCAAATTATACTTGTCTACTATAATTGGGACTGTACACACACAATCTTCATTTTCTGCAACGAATTCGTCGGATGATACAATAGGGCAGTCCAAATCGGCAGGTGTTTTACGTATTTTGTTCATTCCTAGAAGGGAAATCTTTTCTTGTTAAACGATGTTCGTTTCGTATCAAGAGAAAAAAATGCACGAAAATACGTATTGGTTTGTCGAGATCGTTGTATTATTTAGTGTTAAGCATTTTCGCGTTGTACGTATTTCATTCTTACATATTATGTATATAGATGTATATATATACATACATATATTATATTTATTATATATATATAAGCTTGTTTTAAAAACTTAAACTAAGATATGAAACACATTAAAAAGTTTAAGAATATACGAGCAGATATACTCGTAATTTAAATGTCAGTATAGATTTATTTTATTTGTTTAAATGTGCAGATCGAAAATTTATAAAATACACAATCCCCTTCCTAGTCCGAAATCAAACTCATCAACTCTACAGAACCAATTAACTAACCTAGAACGAATGTACACAATTCATTAACAATTAATTTCGGACACACAACATATGACAATCAATACACAAGCCCTACAAAACAAGCGGTCTGCGTGGCTTACTGATAAAGTAATTTCTAACGAGGGAGCTTTCCCTATCCTCTCTTCCAAAGTCTAGGTAGATCTGCATGTCTAATAGCAAAGGCCCATTTGATTACATATTGGACGGGCAGAACTTTCTGTCCAATTTACTTGGGGCTAAACTGCTAATAGTCCGTGACAGACTTCAACTTTAGAAAATCCTAATTATGCTTTTAATTTGACTTTCGAAAGGTAGAGTACGTTCATGCTCTTTTGATTCAGCAGTTATTTGTCCTGTGAAATCTACCTTCAATGGACGGGATGAGGTTGTATTTCTAGGATTTCCTGAGATAGGTTAAGGTGTTTAAAAGGGTATTCATTTTACGGCTCTTTTATGACATTGTAACTGTATAACTTAGAGAGTATTGATAGTTATCTCTTCTCTGTATCTCTTTTTCGATGTTTGCAATTTTTAAATTGTGTTTCCAGTTTCAGTTGAATTTTTATAAGCTACAAGCACGAGTTTTTTTTACATGGGAACCATTGTAGTTGCGTCTATGATTTGTTTAATTTTTATCTAGTAAAGCGTCCTCAAGAGTCAAGTAACTGTTAAAACTATGTTAGTCCATTTTTCTACGTATCAAAAAATTAAAACTGTCTCTTTGCTTAATGTTAATATTAAACATGCAGAGGTAGGATATTTAATTTTTTGTAAATTCAATTCATGATTAAAAAAAATCGCGTATTATGTTTTCATTTTTATTTTTCTCTTGATTTTATGCACCTTTCAATTAAATACATGCATATATTTCTTTCAAATATATATATATATATATAGTCGAACCTCCATATTACGAACCTCTACATTGCGAATTTTTGTATATAGCGAACTTTTTCCTGAACTTCTAAGAACATTTCACGAATTTCTTCGTAAAATAACCTCCCAATAGCGAAGTCCCTTTTCTATATAACGAACTTTTTCTCTTATGATTCAATTTTTTCTCCCTTTTTTATGTATTTCTGGACATTTCTTCTTTCTTTTAACTCATTGGTGGTTATAAATCTTGAACTCATTTTATTAGATACCTAGATCGCCGAGAGCAATAGAAATCTGGACGTTTGTTCCAAGAAATGCAACGTTTAATCCCTATCATCCAGTTCACTAGAAACATCGTCAAATATCCCCTTTCACCCTCAGTGAAGTTGTCTCGTGTCCCCGTGTCCATGAACTAGTCTCCGTTCATTTGTTGTGTTGATCAGTCGCACTGGTAATTTAGTTTCTTGTAGTTTCAAAATTTCAAAACATAAGTACTTGAACATCAAAAATGAAATTAATTTTCAGGAAATGGATAACAGCGTCAAGAAACTTTTCATGCAGTTTTTCTTTCTTTCTTTTTGATAGGTAAGATATATAAAATAAATATTTTTAATTGTAAATTAAAAATATTTATAGAAAAAAGGAGTGAGAATAATTACTTTTTTTTTAGTATATAGTGTTTATGAATTTAAAATTTTTTTATGTGGTTTATAAAGAAAATTCAAAGATGAACCTCTATATAACGAATTTTCCATACAACGAACTGTTTTGGGGATTTAGCTACTTCGTTATGTAGAGATCCGATTGTATTTCTTTTATTTATTCTTATAACCATGTAATCAGTCGTTATTAACCCTCTAAGCGGTCCGCACTTAAAGTCTTGCCATTCTGGAGATGCTTCAAAAATGCACCGCACATATTTTTTTTGCTTTCAGGTGGGGTTCTCAAAAGCGGTTGAGCCGTATTTTTAAGAATGCGGCTCGGCCGCTTTTGGGAATCTTACTTGAAGGCAGAAGAAGCATCTCTGGAATGGCGGAATTCTTCGTGCAGACCGCTTGGAGGGTTAAAGAGAGAGAGATGAGCTAGATAATATTTTTTCACACACACCTTATAAGATAATCGGTGATGTATATTTCCATTCCACGTGCTGTAGTAGTTATCTTCATTTGAACAGTCCCAGAGTAGAAATAGTGCGCGCTTCTATATAAGGATTGTTCAAATAAAAGCATTTGAGAATTATAGTTTATATTGGGGAAAAAATTTAAAAAGCAAGTATTATTTTTGCAGAAGAAAAGATAGCAAAATTTGAAGAAACTCACTCCATTACTTTTAGATTAGCGTAACTCCCTCTCCAAAAATGTCACTGAAGTCTAAAAAAAATAAATTACATAGGAAAAGAATTTTCGGAAATTCATGGAGGTAAATTTCCTAACAATGGAAATATACTATTTGATTATATTATGCACACTAAAAAAAAGTTTGAATTGACATATATAAAAAGTATGAAAGGGATAATATTGTGAAAACACTTTGAGGGGTAGAAAAAGAAGGAGATTGTTCTCTCAAGTTCTAAAACAAGAATGAAAACAAAAAGATAAATATATTTCGTTGTTAGAACCGTTTGGAATGTAACATAAATGGGTAATTTTACCTGGAAGTATAACGCTACATAACACTTTCAGAGAAGAAATAGGTCCAACAGGTAGTGCAAAACGTAATATTAACTAAAAACCGGTTATTTGACACGTTTTGATACGAGTAAGTGTATATTATGAGACGATATTTATTGTATTTAAAATAGAAGCCGAACTCGGAATATTTTATCAGGTGAAAATTATTCTAACAGTAATACTATACAATCTACTTTCTTTATTATACACCATACTATAACAAAATACATTAATATGTTTTTGATACCATTTCAGATTATCATTTTTCTGGGAAAAAAGTTTTTAATTTTTTGTTTCCTATTCTTTAATGCAAATGGATTTTCAAATTAATGTGTTAAAACCTTTTTCCAAGAAATGGATTAGCTGACGGTTTCTAAATTTAAGGCTTTTTCTCTATATATGCTAGCCGTTATCCGCCTACTTTTCTGGAAAATACATTATAAAAGTATTCATTCTCTCTTTTTAGGTTATTATTATCTAAATCCTAGCATTAAACTTTTGATTGTATTGAAAAATATTCTTATGACCATCATCTCTTAATTTAAAAAGGTGCGGAATTGGATTTTTAAAGCTGAAGTAAATATATCATTTAATCCTCAGTAATCGCCCTTCCTCGAAGTGGATTTCCGCATAACCCTTTCTTAGCGAATCTTTATCCAATAATAGAAACATTTTGCTAAATATCAAGTCTGGGGGGGGGAGTTACAACTATTAAAATCAGGAATTGTTGTCTATAATGTTACCAAAACCTCTTTTAGGATTCAATTTTCCTGCAAAAATTTAATTATGCTGGCTTAAAATTTCTGGAGATCTTGTAACGAGTGAGTTAGTCATTTTTCTCACTCACTCACACACACACAAACACACACACTACAGTAAATGAGTGTATGAAATACGAATCAAAGTTAATTAAATATAAAAACATGCCACCCATCCGGTATAGTGATTAGTCATGCTGAATGCTGTGCCGTAGGGCCTGGGTTCTATTCCCGGATGTTTGTAGATATATAGTGCCTTTGCGACCTGGGGATACTTCTAAATAGCCGTCGAGCCTCCGGGAGGCCTCTGACCACCCTCAGGGTGTTCCCTCTCTAAATTGGGGTGTAACCAAGTTAAATCATACTGTCATCTGTATGGTGCTCAAAGCTACGGCTAACGACCGGTGCACTACTACCCTCTTGCCACGATGAATTTCGTGGGCCTTGATCTGATGTTACTGTCGATCAGGTGGCATAAGTAACAACAAGAAAATTTCTTACCTAAAAAACTTTGGGACCTAGTTTTGGTTTTGGTTTTTTTTTTTTTAGCGAACAATACCTAAAGAAGTATACTTAATATTGTTTTCGCTAAATTTTTCTTAAAATCAACAATGTTTTATTCTCAATTAATAACTTGATATAAATTTGTACTTTAGTAATATGGTTACATAAATTTGTACTTTGAATTTCAGCAATAGATACGAAATTTTGTAGTCATATTTCATTTTCCACAAAAAAAATAAAAATAAAATATTGCATTATTTGTATTTTAAAATTGTTGTAATTACGAAATATGTAAGTCTTGACCACTAGGCTGTCGCGGCTATCCTCATTATTTTGGACATATGGTCCTGTGACAAGGACAATAATTGAACTAACACCTCCCATGTATAAGTAAGAACAAGAATACTGTAAATATGGCTACTTTAGAATGGTCGAATATGTAATTTAGTTAATAAATAGCGTAGTAAAACCTATTCCAATACATACGTTTCTTACTGGGATACTATTGCCATGTGATGTATAAGTTTATTTAATTCTTATAATGTTTATTATAATAGGTATCATTTTTAAGTAATGCAACATATTTCATCTGACACTGTGATTACAGTGTAATCTGTTAGTTTAGTTGAGGGGAGAGGTTGAGGAAACATTTTTTGTGAGTTGAGAAAAGAGCAATCCTCCCTAAAAAATGATGAATCCTTTTTAGAAATACCTATGGGGATATTACTGAAAAGTGTTTCAGTTAAATTCAGTACTCTTGAAAAATGAAGGCAAAACTAGTAATAGTATAAGCAAATTTTAATAACATAACGGGAGATTATCATGTTAAGGAAAAACTTAATACTGTAATAAGAACAAAGGAAGAAAAGTCCAGTGTCCACCAAAAAATATTTAAAACCATTAAAAAGAATTGTCTGAAAGCTGGATACGATTCTAGTGAGTTTTTGCTTACGTTACACCGTAAAGCAAGACGATTGCTATTGGTAACAGACCTCGTAATTTTGAACCACAGTCAAGTGACAAAAATGACACCTGAGCCGGCACCCTATCACTTAACTTTCACATAACGCTAACGTGAGAACTGAGCCATAACAGATTTAACGCATATCAGCCCATTTACATGGCGAGTTTTCAGTGGCACTAGGGCTGAAGGCCGTGATTCCACAACGTTGGACACGAGTTTGGGACCATGACCATAAGGATACCACTGCCAGATTACGTTCTAAGAACCCTGTTAATTTTCATGATTGAAAAGTGAGTTTTGAGATGTGTTTAGTATTAAAGTTTTTGAGCAAACCAGCGAAAAAAATGGTGTTCTTAAGGTTTTAGGTATCGTAAAACACTCTCTATTACATATATAAATTGTAAATGTTTATGCGTTCATATTTACTATTTTTCTTGTTTTTATACTATTACAGCTAATTAAAACATTCAATTTAATAATAATGATGGATATTTTTCTATTAAACACGCTTAATACAATTTGCATTTTTTTATGCATTTACTGTGTATTTAGATGAAATTTATTTGGTTTAGTTAAATTTACTTCACACAAGAGTTCAATAATCAGCTATTAGCTACTATGTAATAGGGAATCAAATGATAAAAAGGTATTTGAACTAATATTTCACACAAGTAAGTCTGTTCTTGTGACTTCTCAAATATCTGATTATGTTACAATTAACATGTAAAACAACATCCATTATTCACAACGTTCATTAATTGTGGAATCCATTTGGATTCTACAACACGTGACTAAATAAGAAATTGGCACATACTTATGAAATATATCCTCTGAGGAAACATCTGGAAAAAACGGAATTTTAAAGACTAAGAAATATTTTTTGGTCACCACGATAACCTTTGAGCAGAGTCCTTACTTACCCGGATAACACATATTTGATTCCAGTTTCGGTTCTGCAAAACACAAGAGCCATGGTAGATCATCCTCGCCACTTTGAAAAATCATAAATCTACGAAGCTCGTCACTGATAATATTCTTTTGAATCCACTGCGAAATAATTAAAATTAGGCAATCAGAAGAGGCAATCATGAGATATAATCAGGAACCTGTTCGTTAAATAAAACTCCCCTGCAAAGTATGAATTAATGAAGTAGGTAAGCTTGATAGCAGAGTTTTCAGCTCAAGGTTTCTGTATGATCTCATTCAGTTTCGAAGTTGAATCTCTAGATTTAGTCCAATGTAAGAGATTTTTCGTAAAACAAATCTTATGTTCAACTACCCAATTTAGACTGGCAAGTTCCGATTGGTCAGCTCTCTCTTTTGAATTATTGTTGCAACAGAGAAATACCATGCTATTGACAAAAGATGTCATAATTTTGTGTCGCAGTAATTTAAAGTAATAAGAATATCTTGTGTGATCTAGTTCTTAAACTCCTTATTTCTTTACCCCATAACATGAGGATTCTGAGTTAGGATTTAATACAAGTGAATTATCTTCCATTCCCTCTCCCGTATGACGATCTTTGTATGAAGCTCGAAGACTTAAGCCCTGATGAGTTGACTGGTAAGTGACACTTATTCCATAGCTCTAATCTTTAGTCACTTAGTTAAAGTGTCTGGAACGTGGTTTATGTCGTCATAATGCTCCACTGAAGATTGGCTTGAAGATTTTTCTGCGGAATGCATGCAACACTCAGTTCTGTGTCTGGTAATACTGCAGTGACGAAAGTGGCTATTGGACGAGAGGCCAGTGGTGTTTCCACAGAGGCAGGAAAACGATGAAGTAAAAAAGCTGAGAGAATGCTTCCCTATTGGTTATTGTATGGAGATGATAAAAAAAAAGGGTTCTGATTGAAGTTAAGTGGGAGGAACTGTGTTCAGAATGGAGCGTGAGAGTAAGAATGCTATCTGCACTGTTTTCCCAAAAGATCCCATCCTCCCAGGAATTGATCACGCTTTATAAAGCTTCATATTGGTGATAGGAATTGAGTGGGTGCACTGTTTTGCTATGGCCACTATAAGTAAAATATATATCAAAAAGGAGGTATATTTGCTATGGATGTTTCAATAATGAAAATTATTGCAAAACATATTAAAATTAGGGATGATTGTACACGTCTAGAAGTTTTCTAAATCGTTTCCTTTTGTTATGGGAATCATGGTTTTCTAAGTTAATCATGTTAATATTTTCGGTATCATTTAAAGGATAAAAGAATTTCTAGCAAAATTTTAGATATGATATTTAAAAAGGTTTAGTTTCAGTTGTTTTTGGGATGCCATCGTTTCTCATGGACCTTGTGGCACTGACGATCATCCAAATTGTAGTAGTTTGTGAAACTTCTAGAATTTTAAAGTTAGTGTTTGCAAGATATCCCCAAACTGGGGACACACATGTGTAATGATGGGACACAAGTAGACTGTATAGAGAAGCAATAATGATCCATAAAATCATTAAGGATGAAAACTAAGCTGAATATAGTTGACTAATTCACAAAACTCAGAAATAAACAAATAGCTTGGTAATATGAGTAATTGTAGTCAATCGCACATTTTTAAAACTTTTTATGAATTTTCCATAATGGCAACTCATTTAAAAATATGGATATTTTAACGAAATAAGCAAAAGAGAAAGAAAATAAGAAGCTAAGTGCTTTTTCTTGTCAACGATGTTCAAGAGCTTCCATTTTTCGCACGATGCGTCAGAGATTGAAACACGCGTCTCAAGTGGGCACTACATCCTGTTTCTTATCTCTGTAAAACGTCGCACTTTCTTTCAACACTTGAAAACTAATTCCAAGTGTGACATTTTCAGATTAATAAATTACAAGAGGTAATTGAGAAGACGTTTTTAAAAAGAGCTTAAAGAGGAAGACTTTGATGAATGTGTTTAAACAAACAAATTTATGCAAGTGACAAGAGTATTTACTCAAATAATGTAAATTGTTTCCGGTTGTTGGGTTGATTGCTTAATTGCTTATAATTGCTAGTTAATTAAATGAAAAAATATGTGTTATGAATTCTTTATTTTGTTTTTTTTTTTATTCTTGTAGACTAATCATTTGTCTTGTTAACTAGTTCAGAGAAAATGATCCAAAATGGACTTCGTTTTTAAAGCTGTAGCTACTTAATTATATAATACTTTAACTTTTATAGTAAATTTATTTTTGAGTATTTAAATTACCATGTAATACTTTCACTTTTCTCGTTTCTTATGTAACTAAAAGTATATATATGATTTTAGAAATGTAAAGGGTTCACAATTTTAATTACATAAAATTGCTTAGACACTTATTAGTTAGATTCATAATAAGAGAGTAAAAATAGGTTCACATACGCACAATTTCACAAAAACTTTCCAGGAGTATTTAACCAAATTTCTGAATAACTGTAAATGAGTACAAACAATTATATGAAGGTAGAAATGAGTACAAGAATTAAGATATACTACTAGGTTCAAAAGGTGTTTTTCCAGTGTTAGAGACCAACAGAAAAAAAAACTAATATAATCATTGAGGAAGAAAAAGGAATAACATGTAAAACTCTGGAGAATTTGCAGATATTTTTCTATTTATTTTATCTAACTTATAAAAATATTTTTTAAATGTGTTTTTTAAAGAATGAAACTGTCTCGATAATTTGTGCTATAAAAATGGGATATCCCCAAAACAATCCAATAAAATTCAATGTATTGCATAAGTCCTTTAGAGTGTAACGAACCGCATGTTTTAAGATAGTTACATTTAACCATATTTTACAGCCATTTTTAGTTTAGAACATAAAGCAATTTGGACGAAAAATCATAAACGACAAATTTGAATGGATATAAAATACTTATCTATTAAAAAAAATATTTGTAATATATTTTATTACTTTCTTAATAGCTTCTCACATTCATCAATATACAAACATAATTAACTCTTGATTAACATAAATTCTTCTTGGTTAAATATAATCATCACATACAATCAAATTACAATGTTCATCGCTTCTCAAATCATTTAAGCACAGTCCCAGAGACTATCTCTTATACTTTCTCTCTCACCTACCGAATTCCTTTCCTTCCATCCAGAACAATTCAATGCCTCCTCTTCCAAAAATAAGGGACTTTCTCTTCCCTCGACCATCTCCCTCGGATTCAAGCAATCTTCTCTCTGTGACCGCTTCGCTTGCGATCCAACAACGTTCTCTCAGGGGTCAAGAAACCCTCTTCCAAAATACCCTAACCCTATCATATCTCGTGCCAACATCCCATATTCTCTCTCGCCAACAGCAGTTGCAGATACTACAATATTTATATTCTGCAGTTTGTGACACTTTAGGTGGATCAAGAAGTATATCAATGAAATTAAAATTACATAAAGTCCAACTTATTTATATTTATGCTGTTTTTCTTAACATTGAAATTTTACTAAATTTTTATAAAAATAATAATTTTTTTTCAAAAACGAGTGGCAATATATGTTATTAATTTAATATGTATGATTCTTCAAACATATTATGTTCTTTATAAAACAATAAAATTTGTCTGAAAATCAGTTTTTAAAGAATTGGTCTTCGAACCTAGTCGAATCCCTTAAGGAGATAGAAAAAGAAACTGCGCTTCATCAGATGTTTGAACTCCTCATAATATTCTAATTAAATTAAAAATTTGTTCTAGATGATTTTTTTTCCATAGAGATATAGATTAGGTGTTTCAGTTATATACGCACATATCAACAGAAGAAATATTCTTTCATTTTTGGATGAATTTGAATGAATATAAAATTAAAAATAATAAGTAAAAAACTTTACTGGGGCAAAATCTTTTACAATGGATATTTAAACTATCGCCTCGTCTTCAATATTAACTATTACTCCTAAGCACAATATAGCTGAAGTAAACAAATTTTGGAACAAAATCTATGTTTTTCTATTTTACGAAGAAAAATATTCTTATTTTTTTATACAAAAGCCTTACGAAAATCTGGGTTTTAAGAACCCTAATAAAAACACAAAAAGTAATGCTATTCATTACAAAAGAAAAAGTTGACAATCATGGCTATCTTTATAGAAAATAGTATGATAAATGCTTATCCAAATATGATGCGTACTTTTAAAAGCATTTCAAAATTTAAATATACTGTGATATACCCAGTCTCTCCCTAATTCCTAAGATAGGATGCCAACAAACGTGGGAAAGATTCGCTCGTTTCGCTAATTGCTGAGAAAAAAAGTTTCACAAATGGGTGGTCAAAAATTCTGACTATTTTTCACAGGGGGCAGTCCCAGAGATTAAAAAAGACGCCGGTACAATATGCTTTCGGTCTCTCACGGATCTGGAACGACAGCGTGTCTGCAGGACAGGGCTCTCACTATATGTCCAGACAGTCTCCCCCCTCTCTAAGGGGCTGACAGAAGAGATCAAAAGGATAGGCGGTGCGTGACCATGGGAAACGGGAGGTTTAAAAAGGGAGAGTGAGAGAGTTCGAAAAAAAGACCTTTACTTGAGAGAATCCGTAAGAGGCTTCTCAGTCAGCGATACCTGGGAGTCCGCGAATTTATTTAAACGAAGGCGGATTTAGAACCGAGGAGTTGTTCGCGTCAGCAAGAGCATGGTGGAAATAGAGCCAGGGAGCTTACACACTCTGTGTAGAGTTACAGAAAAGCGTAGACTTTCTCTAGTGAACTGTGGACCCTTTGACATTTCGAATTCTCGAAAGCATCACTTTGACTAACATGTTTATGCAAGCGGTATAAAGCCATTACCGCGAGAGAGACTCTACATCTGTGGACCCTTCCTGCAGTTGATTGTACGGGAATATTTATTGGATGATTTTCTTACTGTAATAAATAGTTTAACCCAGAGCTGTTGAAATACAGCTCTAAAAGAAGAACCACTTACATAACAGGTAATGGCTTTTAAAAAGTTTGTAACAACTGCAGACAAAATAATAATAAAAAAGAAATTTTAATTTTTTTAAAAAAAAACAATATTTATTGTCTTCCTCGAGATTTATTGCAGTGCACGGGACAACAAGTAGAATTCCTTAAAAATAATTTATAAATGGGTAAAAGGAAAAATTTTTGCGATTATAGATGAAGAGTGAGTGTACTTGAGTGATAGTTTTATAGAAAATATCCATTTGAATAGTATTCGTATAGTTAATGAGTGTTTATTAACGTTGTCTTATAAAGCAACACGAGAGCGATTAACGTCATAAATTTGAATCACGGTCAAGTGACGAGGACAACCACACTACACCAACGGGGAGAAGGACATGAAACATTAATTACAAGAAGGTAAAAAAAAAGTTTGTATACACGATCATAGCTGGTTTCTCGTAAATCAAGAAAGTAAAATTAAGAATTAAAAAAAATGTCAAAATAAATTCTATTAATTAACACGAAGTTCGTCTTTTTTAGTTTCACATCTTGCAATAAGTTGAACTCCACTAATACAAACTGACGACTCAGATTTCAAAAACAATGACCAAGGTTCTAAAAAAATGAAAAAAAAAAGAAGCGATATAAAACATATATACGTTGATATAAATAGCCGAAATTAATTTTAACTCATAATTACAACTAAAAAAGCGAAATAGTAATGAACATGCATAATCTCACTCTCTTATTAGTGACAATTGGTTATTACTTCGGAGATTAGGAAGGGCGATTTAAAGATTTAATTTTGCTACTTATTTCATATTTCGGTTTTAACCCATTTTTAATTCACGTATATCAATAACTACTCAAAGGGAATCGGAAGAAAAGATAAAATCTTTCTGTGATAAAATGTACCTTTTTGCTAATGTTGGTGTGATTGTGTTATAATATCTATTAGTGACGTGGATAAAACTGAAGGTACATGCAGTTCTATATAATAGCCTTTGTTCTATTGAAGATCGATGACAATATGTACTAGATAGGTATAAAGGATGGTGTAATAAATCATCTATACATCAGATCAGAATTTGATATTTATAAGCAAATATTTATCGACATCAATATCGTAAAGAAAGATAAGCAAATATCTGACGTCCTACAGCTTCACACAGAGTCCAGCCATTTCATTAATTTGTGTAAGTGTAACAAAATTAAAGAGTTTTATGCAATTCAAAATGTTACAATAGTTGCCCAAGTAATAATAAAATCAATTTACTTTGTAGCACAATAAATGATCTTGAAGCCAACTGTATTTTATTATCAACACCTAAAAATCAATTTTTTTATGCAATTTGGTTGCGTACTACTAAGAGCGGATATATATTCTAATGGAAAGCTATAATAAACACCAGAGTTAAGGTTTTAATTTGTGTCTTTCGTGGCTTTGGCAGTGATAACCAGATGTCACACTAGTAAGAATGCTGCCCGTAGATGCTTCGAATTGTTACGCTTGAAAATGGATTTCGTGTAAAACAAAATCGTGTGATGTAGCTCCAGTGAACTCTTAAAAAGGTTGCTGTGTGTCTGCACAGGAACCAAAGACGATTTAAGGAACATGGAAAGTTGCACAAGAGGAGTGGGAAATACATTCAATGGCAGACGAATGACTTTTAAGGGCTTTTAAAATTAAAAAAAAAGATGTATTATGCTTAATGGTTTTGTTTTATTGAAATCTTTCAGAAACTTTGTGAATACCTTTTGAGTATATACATATCCAAAATATTTATAAAGTAATATCTGCTTTAACTTTTGGTTAAAACAGACTTTACATATAAATTTACTATGTAATTGGAACAAAATTAATAAGGTAATCTTTATTAGTCATGAACATTAATTGCTCCTACTTTTATCGTCATTGTTAGGGATTTTACAAAAAAGAGATGTTGAGTGCTTAAATTGTTACGTGACATTCTGCATGAAACATTAGGAGCATAATACTTATGGCCACTTTAATGAGGTGACTTTAAATACTTCTAATCATATCTGTAATTAATACGTCACATTTGGATTTAACTAATATATCTTACCACTTAGTTTGAGGAGGAAGTATAAACTCAAATGCCATGCACTTAATTTGCCCATTTCATAATTATGAGAGATCTGTCCCAGCACTCATAATAATTGTTTTTTTAATTTTAATAATTATATATAATTGCTTCAAAATTTTCAAAAAAAAGTTCATAGTCTGATATTCTGCGGTCGTGAATCCCGTGGATAACTATGAGCAAGACAAGAGTTCGTCTCGCCATCTCCCCCTAAAAAGATGTTACACATTTAGTGAGAATGTTTTTAAAAGCCCACATGGTTTTATAGTGAGGAGGTTGAATGAGTGTTTTCTCTTCAACCCGGATTCAGAGTGCGTCTTCATTAACCCTTACAGCAACACCAAACCAAAACAGTTATCGCAAATTATATGTGTGTGTGTGGAATTAAAATTATGTTATGGATTCGTAAAAGATTGCACGGAATTGTAGAGATTCTTTTACTTTTTATTAGATCTCAATGCATTTGTACTTCAATTTATTACTTAAGAAAGATTTGAGCAATTGACAGCTATGTGTATTGAAGTAATGCGGCATGGATTTTCTTTGATAGTATGTATGCAATTATGTATAAGCTACTGTAACTTTTGAATAGCTCAGAGATAGCTAGTGAAATATTAAAAATTTTATGTTAACGAAATTTTACAAATACATTTCACTCTGTTTCTGGAAAAGAAGCTTGCGCCTAGAATTAAGCAATCCAAACATTACGTTCGATAGTTTTGTTAGTTTTTCCTTATTCTATGGAGGATTATGTATATTTTACTTTTCATTTGTATTAATTATCAAAACTAATTCTGCTGACTTTTGCAAACTTCGTCACACGATGGTGAAATCTACACAACGGAAAAGTTAAGTTACAGCAAGATTGCACAGGAAAAGCCATAAAACATTCTTGTGCATTATTGAAAATTCAAATTGTTTATACAAAGATGATAAAAATAATATTTAATTTTTATAAGTTATAAATGATACATCAAATTTAGGTTATCAGCAAAATATTTTATTTTATTATGTGAATCATGTCAAAATACGTACTTTCACTGTCTAAGAAACTCAACAAATGAACTCTTTAACGGAAATGCATGCATTTGTTTGAATTCGAAATGCTTATAATTCTTGGTAGATGTGTTGTATTTTTATTTTATTTTATTGTGTTTTCAGCTATTACACATATAACAGAATAGGATAAAAGGTGTCAAAATAGAATAATAAACTATTCTTTGTTTGTAATTGTAATGAAAGAATCGTATAACGTTAAAATGAATAACAGTTTGGTATTTAATCTTTTAAAAAAAATTAGAACAATCAATAGTTTCAATACCAAAACTAGAAGTCACAAATAATTAAATTTTTAAAAAAAATCTTGGATCTTTATTGTATGAACTGTAAAAGTCGTACAAAAATAATCGTTTTTAATGATTTCAGAAAGAAAAAAAGAACAAAATAAGTTAGCCTATCATTGAAATTTGGATAAATTTAACTTTAACACACAATTGGCTTCAGTTCACAAAATATTCGATTAAATTAACAATTTTAATTCCTTAAGTACGTAAGAAAGCAAACATAAGTACTTTCCCCCAAATTAAAAACTCTTTTAAACAATCAAAGCATGTTTTAAACAAGATCTGAAAACGAATAAAGGTGTGGAAAGCATTATAGAAAAGTTATCTTTCTTCTCTTAGAAATAATCAAAACACAAAATATCAGAAACCACAATGCAGCTCATCATCACGGTAAAAAAAAAGAAAATAAAAGACGATAAGTTTTCTCGCTATCTTTGTAAACTTTCTAACAATTACTAATATAATTTATGCGTGAGTAAAATTTTACCGTGTATATGGTATTTTCATTAAAATTGTTGTGTTACATTGCATCAAATCATTTAAACATTCATTACATTGGTGCACGCAAGCTTATAATTATAAAACGTGACTTACACCATAACAACTTGAATCTCTTAAAATATTTTGTAGAAAACATAAGCGCTTGAAACAAAAGAAATGATTCAATAATTCCTTTTATTTCGCATCGAAAATAAAGAATTTCCAGAAAATTCATCTCACTGGTTCTGTTTAATCTATTAAATGTGCATAAAGGTACAATCATTATTCTTCCTTCATCAAAGAGTCAAAGATTCTTCGAAGTTTATTCCTTTTATCCTAGTTCTTTATTGGCAAATCGTAACCACGAAACTTAATATTGATAATCGATTAAGATTTCTGTTTAATACTGATGAGTTAATTGCTTTCATTAAATTCAATGTTGATAGAAAAGAAGTTAATTCGCAGAAACTGCTGAAAGACCTCGTTACAAATATTAATTTGATTGACAATCTCTGTGTCTGAATATGGAATTTTCTCCTTAAGTTTATTATCTATGTACGGAGCATATTTGATTGATTTTTTAAAGCTTAATCTAAAATTAAATGCAATTAAAAAAAGAAGTCCTTTATAGAACGTATTTAAAATCAATGAATTCATTTTTTTTTATTCATTACTTCTAAGAATCCACTGGGGAATAATTGTTATTCAACTTCTTATGGATTCTTAAATTTCGCTGATGTGATTTTACTCTTTTCATATCTTTATACATTTGATTGCTTTTTAACAGTCATTGTATCACAGACATCAAAGATTTATACTTATAAAATTAATTTTCCTGTAATTAATTTTCCTTGTATAAATTCATCTTTAATTTCCTACTATACATATATCATTATTATCAGAATTATTCAGTAATATAGAATGAAATCAGTGAAAAGGAAATAGAAGCTATAAAGAAATTTTTTTCCGTTGTAAACTAAAATGAAATACTACCATTGCAATTTTACAATTACAAGATCATTATTCCGATAATAAACCTACTTTTACAAAAATTTAATATATTGTTTTATATTAATTGGGATAGCTGAAAAGTTCCAGAAATTATGTTTTAGAATTCTGTTTTCGAAAAATAGTATTCCTTTGGTCTTTTGATAAAAATTTGTGAACATTATCTCTATATTGATACTACACTGCTGGCCACCATAAATGCAACACCCTGAAGGAAGCACGCAAATAACATGAAATTTACAACATGCATTAGTGGAGGGGGGATGAGATATGGAAATAATTAGAATTTCAGTGCAGACCCACATCACGCGCGCCTGTGGTGCCACCTCAAAGCGCTATTTACGGCTTAGTGATTTCGACGATTTCAAGTTCGGCAATTGTGGTTTTTTCATAAAACGATCAGTTATGCTTCGTAGAAAACAACGATCAGCTTTTGATCAAGCATCCGAGTTCGACAGAGGAAAGGTAGTGGCCTACCGATATTGTGGATTATCTTTCAGGGAAATCGGTAGTCGTGTTGGACGAAACCAAACAACTGAAATGCGGATATGTGACCGTTGGATGCAGGAGGGTAAGACGGACCGACGTGGTCGATCGCATCCAAATCAGTGCACCAATTCACATGAGGACAGGCAAATTGTGCACATGGCAGTGACAGATCGCTCAGTGACATCACGAACCATAGGACAGCACATTTTGTCCGTAACGCATCATTCAGTGTCTGTGCGTACCATTCGACGCCGTTTACAGCAGAGTGGTCAGTCCGCAAGACGTCCATTGCTTGGTCTACCCTTGATGCAGAACCACAGACATCTCCGCCGCCAATGGTGCAATGAAAGAAGGTTGTGGGTGGTAGAATGGAATGAAGTTGTCTTTACTGACGAGTCACGCATCTGTCTGCAACACCACGATGGTCGGATTCGAGTCTGGAGACACCGTGGAGAGAGAGTGCTGAACAGCCGCGTTATGCACTACCACACTGGAGCTGCACCGGGTATTATGGTATAGGGTGGTATTGGATATCACTCTCACACTCCTCTAGTACGCATTGCCGGTACTTAAAATAGCCAGCGCTACATCTCCGAGGTGTTGGAGCCAGTTGTCCTTCCTTACCTTCAGGGCTTGGCCACAGCCATATTTCAACAGGATAATGCATGACCACACATGGCACGCATTGTCCAAGGGTTATTCGTCAATCACCAGATTGAATTGCTTCCCTGGCCGACTCGCGCTCCGGATCTTTCGCCGATATAAAACATGTGGTCCATGGTTGCTCAACGATTGACCCAGATTACACCCCGAGCTGACACACCAGATCATTTTTGGCAACGTGTGGAAGCTGCTTGGACTGCTGTACCGTAAGAACCCATCCAAAGTCTCTTTGAATCAATGCCGATGCGTATGGCAGCGGTGATCTCCAACAATGGCGGCTACTCTGGCAACTGATTCTGGCAGGAACCACACTGCACAGAAGTCTATAAATTTAATCATTTGATACTTGGTCAACATGTTATCTACAAAATAAATTTTGTTGTGTTATCTCTTGTCTTTCTTGGTGTCGCATTTACGGTGGCCAGCAGTGTAATTTGGAAATAGAAACTTTTTCATATTGGTTAAGAAAATTTTTTTCAAAAAATAAGATCGTTTGTGTTTTCCTCTCAAGACGTTAAAAGTAATCCAGAATTCTTTAAAAATGTGGATCATGTAATATGGGGAAGAGTTTTGGTTGTACTTGTATATACTTATAAAAATTAACGCTCCTTAGATCTGAGCATTTCTAAACTTAGATGATTGTTTTTTAAAACTTTCAATTGATTTTTTAACAACGTAGCTATTGAAGTTATACAAATAGTATTGACTTCAGTCCTCGTAATTTTGAGTCCCGGTCAAGTGACGAGGATAAGACATCTGAGTTCTGGAACTCCACTCTCCAAGCTTCTACTCCACTCCAACATGAGAACTTTGAGTTTCAACGAACTTAACGTGCATCAGCCCTTAACACACACGGTGGGTATTTAGTATAAATCCAGGATCACTTTAAAACATAGGTTCCCAAACTTTTTTGTCTAATAGACCCTTTGCCATGTCTTTCATTTTTGGGTAGACCCCTACTCACCTACTACTAAATTTTTGCACATTTATCAACTAAAATGTCTCTTTGACAGCTGGTAAAGAGCTTCTTACTTTAAAAGGTTAAAATTTTTAACTGTATTGAAGAGTAAAGAGTTTAAAACTTAAGAATCACATGTCTCAATTAGGTTTAAATTTATATTTAATAAATTATAACATAACTGAGCAACAAACAAAAATGTTTTTAATTGGAGGGATGAATCTAGCACTTCGTTAACAAATTTTCAACTTTTGGTATCAATCTTGTTGAGTTTAACTCTAAATTTAATCGGTTAGTAATGTCCCGTTTCTTTTTTTTCTTTTCTTCTTGAGATTGGAATGAAATTCTTGCTGATTAGAAAAAATAGTTCAAAAGTTTCTCACAATATTCCATAATTTTGGGTAAATAACAGGTATGTGTGTCTTTTTATAACCAAAATTGATGACATCCTTTTCCAAACTTTACCTTAAGATCTTCGTTAGTGCCAATTCTGATCAGTTTCTCTTGTAATATGACATTTATTTTTTTCAATGTGACTATATGATTTCTTTGTCTATGGTGGTATTACCATAGTTGAATCCTTCTCCAACCCGGTTTCAAAATCTGAATCGAGGGCATTTTAATGTTGAATGTGGGTTAAAATGTCATCCTCCGGGCAGATTGTCTGTGACAAAATGAGAAACTGGGAAAATTCACGATGTCCAATACTATACTCCTTTAGCTCAATTCTGGCAGAAGCAGAAATGATGGTCTTTGTTTTAATAAAATATATGCTGTCACCTTGTAACTGTGTGAATTTGCCTCATTAAATTTAGTAAATAAATTTGTTAAATAGGTAAAATCTGGTTTCCTCTTGATTATATCTAGTTTAATGAAAGCCACTATCGTGTAGACCCCCATTTACAACCTCATGGACTCCTAAATTATTTTTTCACTGATGTAGACTCCTTGCAAGTCTTCATAGACATCTGGGAGTCCATATGGACCACTTTGAGAATCACTGCTCACTTCGAAAACACGCAGAATAATTCAAAGTTAGAAAAACTTTTTTCACAACATAAGTTTCTTAAAATTTTAAATTTTTCTAGAGTAATGTTGTAAAATGTTCGAGATTTCAAAAAAAAAACAAAAAAAAAAAAAAAAAAAAAAAAAATAAAGATTTAAATTTAAAGATTTAAAAAAAATTTTTCTCCTCCCTTCTTCTAGTTTTCTATTTTTCTTCACTTTATGCCAAAAACGGATTCCACTTTATAGATGAAATGGCTATTGCTTCTAAAAACTAGTTTAAAAAGTTATCTGATTTATTCCATTATTGCTAAAAGCATAATTTATTTATCAGTCGAAGCTTAGATAGGTGTTTTGTAGTATTTTTTCAACTACATTTTAAAAATTAATCGTATTTTGTTTTACAAGAATTAATACTTTATGAGGAAATAAAATAAATAATAGATGCACATAAGATTTTTATTTAAAAAATTGATAAAAGTTGTGACGGGCTCATCCCGTTTTCTACTAAAAACTCCTCTTGGGTTCTTTGGGGCCGAAAAAGGCAAATTCTTTCCAACCAAATACAGAAGCGAAACGTGAATATACAAATTAGAAACCTTTTAAATACCAGAAGTTTAACGTAAGCGGATGACCTATTGCGGATTGATTATGCAAGTCTGGTTTAAGTGCGTGAACTGAAGGAAGAGAAGAAAGCCGTCATTGAGTGTGAAGCTATGCGTGAAAGAACGATCAAATCAAGGTGGATACAATTCTAAGCGAGATAAACAAAAGATATTTAGGATCTGAGAGGATTGCGGTTAAACAAGAGATTATGGTAGGATAATTCTAGTATCCATTAGTAACTGTGATATAAACAGAGATTAGGAAGGACGGGAAAATTAAATGTAGTGGTTAAGATCGCGCTTATTTGGTAATACGTTTTGTGTGTTTTCTCACCTCAGATCCACTAAGTTATAATATAAATATTATCATTGTTAGTGTTTAAGTTAAGATCTTATTAAAGACATTTTAAGATCATGGCAACGCCTGGTTCTTCATTCACTCCCACACCTCTAGGTCACGAAGATAACTTAGGAGTAAGGTATCACCCACGAGCAAATACCTCACAATGGCGCCCATCCCGGTTTAATTTCCCTCACCCAGAGGTAGGAGATGCAGCAGGGCTAGGAGGTTTGCAGGAGGTATATTTTTTGGGGTCCGAGAACGTTGAGGATTTTATTAAGGGCATCGATAATCAGATTAAACTACTAGTGATTTATCATGTGCGTATTTGAAAGGTCATCTCCTTGGAAGGACTCGCGACTGGTATGACATATTTAGGTCAGCATTAGTGCAAAATACAGCCACAGAATTCACACAATTGAAGGCGGTTTTAACAAAAAATTTTCCCACTGTCCGTAATAGAAAAACTTTAGAAAGTCAGTTTTATGCGTCCCAGCAGAACAGGGATCAGGATCCCCGACAGATTTTATTTATAATCAACTCAAAATACATAAAAAAATGGGACTTCACATGTCTGAAGAAGCTTTAGTGGGCCATATTTTTGTTTGCCTCGAACCACATGTCCAAGATTACGTACAGGTTAGGAACCCAACAACAACAGCTCAGTTGTCAGAGGCATTAGCGAAATTCGAAGAAAGATAATCGTACAAGAAATTCCAGGGGGTTTGAAATATAGGGGTACTGTTGAACGACGAGGTTGGATTGAGAGTAGGAGGTCTAATCATGACGATAAACAGAGGAATCGGAGAAATCCGGAAATTTTACATAGACCGAGTAATGGCAGAAATGAAATAAATAGGGATGATCGAAGATTTGATAGAGGATACCAGTCGGGTAATAGAGTTCAAAGTGAAAATTTTAGTCGAGGGGATCGTAGAAATGGGGGTACGAAAAGAAATTTTAGTAGAGGTAATCAAAGGCAAGGGGGTCGATTAAATGTTTTGAAGGTTAAAGATGATCAAAATGATCAGTCGCAGTCGGTAAAAGAGGTTCCAATTAAATTATCTGCTATATGCATGTCTACAGTGGAACTTCCATATGTTCCCATTTTGTTAAATGAAACATTTACGAAAGCTTTATGGGACACAAGAGCGGAGAAATCAATTATATTTGAGGATATATATCTAGAAATATATTATAAATGCCAAAGTTTGTGAGAATGTTTGTCCGTCTTTCACGCAAAAACAACTCAATAGATTTTAATGAAACTTTACAGTAATATAGCTTATACATCAGAATAACACATAGGCTATACATTATAGCATAGGCTATAATTTATAAAGATGTGTGAAGTGTAAAAAGAAATATAACGATATTTGTCAAGTAAGTAGGAAAAAATTCTACCATCTGCAAACAATTCTGGCGTGCGCTGCGAAAATGCCCACGACGGCATTCATCTACACTGCTGGCCACCGTAAATGCAACCCCAAGAAAGACAAGAGGTAGCACAACAAAATTTGTTTTGTAGATAACATGTTGACCAAGTATCAAATGATTAAATTTATAGACTTCTGTGAAGTGTGGTTCCTGCCAGAAGCAGTAGCCAGAGTAGCCGCCTTTGTTGGAGATCACCGCTGCCACACGCCTCGGCATTGATTCAAAGAGACTTTGGATGTGTTCTTTGGGTACAGCAGACCAAGCAGCTTCCACACGTTGCCAAAGTTGATCTGGTGTGGCAGCTGGGGGTGTAATCTGGGTCAATCGTTGAGCAGCCATGGGCCGCATGTTCTGTATCGGCGAAAGATCCGGAGAGTGAGCCGGCCAGGGAAGCAATTCAATCTGGTGATTGACGAAGAAATTTGGATAATGCGTGCCACGTGTGGTCACGCATTATCCTGTTGAAATATGGCTGTGGGCAAGCCCTGAAGGTTAGGAAGGACAACTGGCTCCAACACCTCGGAGATGTAGCGCTGGCTAATTAAAGTACCGGCAATGCGTACTAGAGGAGTGTGAGAGTGATATCCAATACCACCCTATACCATAATACTCGGTGCAGGACCAGTGTGGTAGTGCATAACGCGGCTGTTCAGCACTCTCTCTCCACCGTGTCTCCCGACTCGAATCCGACCATCGTGGTGTTGCAGACAGATGCGTGACTCGTCAGTAAAGACAACTTTATTCCATTCTGCCACCCACATTCTTCTTTCATCGCACCATTAGTGGCGAAGACGTCTGTGGTTCTGCGTCAAGGGTAGACCAAGCAATGGACGTCTTGCGGACTGACCACTCTGCTGTAAACGGCGTCGAATGGTACGCGCAGACAACGAATAATGCGTTACGGACAAAATGTGCTGTGCTATGGTTCGTGAGGTGACTGAGCGATCCGTCACTGCCATGCGCACGATTTGCCTGCCCTCACGTGAAGTGGTGCACTGAGGTGGATGCGATCGACCACGTCGGTCCGTCATACCATCCTGCATTCAACAGTCACATACCGAATTACAGTTGTTTGGTTTCGTCCAACATGACTACCGATTTCCTGAAAGATAATCCACAATCTCGGTAGGACCCTACCCTACCTCTTTCGAATTTAGATACTTGATCAAAAGCTGATCACTGTTTTCGACGACACATAACTGATCGTTGTTTGAAAAAAAAAATAAAAAACACAATTGCAGAACATGAAATCGTCGAAATCTCCAAACCTTAAATAGCGCTTTGAGATGACGCCACAGGCACGCGTGATGTGTGTCTGCGCTGAAATTCTAATCATTTGCATATCTCATATCCGCTAATGCATGTTGTAAATTTCATGTTATTTGCATGCTTCCTTCAAAGTGTTGCATTTACGGTGACCCCAGCAGTGTATACTTTATTTGTGAAGAAACAATTTTTGTTTTGGTTACGCAAGGCGCTCGCTTCTAATTAATTCCTGTGACCAGCATAATCCCTAATTTTTTTTATTTCAGAATAAAACTAGGTTTTGAAGGGAGGGGTTGTTACAAATCTCCCTTTATTTGAACGATTTTTTTTTCTATGACTTTATTACGCACATTTGGAAGTAAGAAATTGATATTTTTTCAAAGTAAATACTTTTATCGGTTCTGGTACTTAAAGTAAGTAAACTTTCTCTTTCACACTACATCATTTGGACATATTTTCAAAATTTGTTTGTGGTTAGTAGTTAATTATAACGCTATAATTTTAATTGAATTGGCAGATATTGCATTTTTAAGTATAAAAATAATTATAACTATTTGCAGGTACTGTATTTTTTGGAGTAAGTGAGTGAATATTAACGTCTTACTGTTCAGCTACACGAGGGCTTTTGGCAACGGACCACGTAATTTTGAACCATGGTCAAGTGACGTGGACGACACCTGAGCTGGACCCCCTTCTCCTAACTACCACACCACACCAACTTAGAAGAAATATCCTACCAATACTTAGCAGGAATATTCTTTGAAATCCACTCTTCGAAGATTTATGGCAGCACGAGTTCTATGGTGAGTATTTTAGAGGGGAAGGCGAATAGTTTTGTAGCAGATATTGCGTTTTCAGCGCATTGCAAAGTATATTATTTTTGTCCCAAATAAATAGTTTATGTCAAAATTTAATTGTCTTATATTTTTGTATGTTAATGAATACCTTAGAAAACGATTTGACTATTTATTTTAAGTGAACGGTGTATATAATTAATTTTACAGTGGAATATTTTTAATTTATTAGCTGTAACGGATTAAATTTCCCAAAGTGAAGTATTTTGTTTATGTATATCCCTTAATTTCCAATGTAGTGATTCAAAAAAAATTTATTGTATGAAAAAACTGCAGTAAATCATTATGCGGTACATAAAGTATTAACGTGCATCGTGCCCCTACACGGCGGGTCTTACAAAGCTCTAATAAAGCTTGAGCTATGAAAGTAGCTAGACATTTGCCAACTTGAATCTATCGTTAACATTTCGCTATGTTTTTCATTGAATCGCCATAATTTAAGAAACGGCGTTGCTTGCGAATATCACAATTTTATCAAAAAATAAACACAACGGAAAGTAATATTGATGTATTACACTTTCAGATATAAATTATTTACACTATTTTAAGCGTTCATTACACAAAATTTTTAACAATGTGTTACTTTTGCTGAGCAGAGATCAACTTAGGGAAGTAATTTCAAAAATCGACCTTAAAGAGTGTTACGGGGAGTTATAAATAAAAAAAAAAAATCCTTTTTATCTGCTATTAGATCTACAT